>JARFOD010086085.1:0-18624 GCA_031763545.1 Mopalia muscosa | reverse complement strand
CGCGGGGCATGCACCATAATACTCGGACACGGTCCGAACCATTCAATAATAAATAAACTCGCGCCAGCACCAATGATAAATGTGTAATGGCATTTGCATACTTCTAGTTATTATGACACATTTCAGGCACTGAATTAAATAAATAAAAAAGTAGCCTATTCCAACCACTGCTGGGTTGTTTTGCTTGTCGTTTTACGCGTACAGAGTAACTTACCAAGCGGAGCTGGCAATTCTTCAAAACACAAGCCCGCATGAGCTGTACAAACATAGTTGCCCGTTGTCCAATCAGAATCATGGGTTTTTCGGACGTTCACCTTGATCAACAGCTGAATACATGCTGCCCTTAATAACTTGTGTTGTTTATGCTTTAGCGCTTATAAGCTCTTGTTATTTATTTTTGAATCGTTTATTATCTATCGGGCAAAATTAGTGAAATAAAACTGGGGACGCAAAATTATCATAGTAAATATTCTGCAATTACTTTTACTATCGTAGTGACTGTGTTATCTCAAAGTTAAAGATTCAACTAAAAATTAAGACATGTCCATTTTTTATATGTTAAACATATATTAAAGTAATTCTGCTTCATATTAGATTATTAAATAAAATTATTAACAGATGTTTATTAGTACGTCTTATACTGTATTGACGAATACTTGTAAAATCAAGTGCTGAACTATTGTGTCCTGTAGAAAAAGGAATTTAAAAGGGTATTTGTACAAAAACAATTTTTTGCCGATCGTGACCAGTGCGGAAATCTAATTTCACAGAAGTACCAGAAGGCCATTAACTAGATGTGTGAAACAGCATATGGAGTAGTGTAGACGGCATCGTTTCGACAACGTACATATTAAATTTCATGGATCGCCCCGTGTGGCAAACTGGCGGGAGAGGGGGAGATAATTCAGCATTGAACTTTCGCTGCAAGCCAGTAAATTTGACGTGGGTTGACCTTGCTATGAGAACAAACTGCACACCGAATGAGGGGAGCAATGGCCTATATATATAGGTCATGGAATGGGAGTAGTTTTGACAAAACAGACAAGATTGATTTAACCGATGTAAAGAAAAAGGTGAAAGAGATACAGGCGTGTAATTTAATTTAATTTAATGCTTTATTTCTTTATAAAAGATGTCCTACAGCCCGAAGGCCACTAGGGGGTCCCCTGGTAAAATATGTAAATACAGGTAAACAGATAGTAATAATATTTATATGGTCGCTGACAGTGGATAGATAAACACATAGTGTATATAATAGTAGTTCCCGATATTCCTCAAGATTGGCTGTAAGCTATTCCATTTGATGATCATTCAAAGTATTCTATCAAAAATAATATAATTGTATGTTTTGGAAACGATTTCACTCCTGGTGATACTTTTTAAATCTATCCGTTTTGCTTATGTAATTATGAACCGTTCGAATATTTTCTTATTATTGGTTAGACAAAGATCGGTAGATCCTGTCAAAAGTAAATTACAAATGTATTTTCGATCTAAATGAATTAACAAAGAGTAATGTACTCCAGGAGAGATATAATGCTGGCTAATTCATCGAGCATGAGTTTTCTTTGAGTGGCGAATGCGGGGCAATCGGAAGTAATACGTGGTATTTTCATTTATATAACTAAAATTCGCACAAGACTGGTCAGTGATTATATTGTATTTAAACAGATCAGCCTAAAGAGCGCCCAGTCCCATTTGCATGCTACAGTGAAGGATTGAACCGTACGTAATAAACGAATTATAAATAGAATTATGAATATTCACTTTCAAGAAAAGGAAACGTTTAAGTTGAGAAAATGAATACTTTTTAATTTGCTCTGAAATGGCGTTCCATTCCTTCACAGATAAAGGAAAAATAATTGACTAAAAAGTTGTGTTCGGCATTTGTAAAGCTTATAACTGTTTGGATTTCTTAAAGGATAAACACTTACTTCACAGTCGTTGCGTTGAGTGCAACAAGTATAGATAGAGCGGGGACAAGCCGTTACTTAAATATTTTGTGAAACAAAATTAACCTTTGAGATCTACGTCGGACATAAAGCGGCTCCCAATTAAGTTCTTGTAATAGGTTAGTATATGGGGTACGACGCAGATCCCCAGTGCCAAATATTTCTGTTCTGCTCTGTATACTTCCAAGCTGTTCAGAAAGACGTAAAGTACAATTATCAAATAAGATGTCACCATATTCTAAAACAGGTATAATCATGCTGGTATATAGTATGCACAACCATTTTTTATGCGGGTCATCATGCTCAATGATTAGCTTTGTTAATGATATATCTGATATGACCATCCCGTTTTCCATTACTCTGGATGATAATACCAAAAGAGGTTTATGTGACTGAACGCTCTTCACTTTAACGCCATCTAGATAAAATTCAGAATGAGCAGAATTATTTTTAGGGGTACTAGTACATATACAGTTTTATTGGCATTGAATGTAACCATCCATTGTTTAGAGTCGTACTAAATGTTGACTTAATTTATTCTCAGATTCCGTTAGGAAAATACTGTGTTCTGACAATGACGTATCGTCAGCGTAGACATTGATATTAGATTCAATTCTTACGAATATTAAGAAAAAGAAGTGGGCCTAGCACTGAACCCTGAGGAGCGCCGGCATATATTGGAGACGTGGATGAGTCAGCGATCTTGCGATCTTGTTAAATAACTTTTAATTCATGAGAGCAATGAACCATGTATACCTATTTGCTCTAGTTTAAAAAGTAAACCATCGTGCCATACCTTATCAAAGGCCTTGCTGACATCTAGAAAAACTACACATACATCATTTCTGTCATCAAGGCCTTTGTAAATATCATGCAGAATTTTAGTTAATTGCAGGATAGTGGAATCGTCAAGCTTAAATCCAGAGTTATTTGATGGTGTAAGCATATTATGCGATTCACAGTATTCATATAACCGTTAATAAACTATTTTATCTAGTAATTTAGATACATAGGGTTGTATAGAAATAAGTCTAAAATTAGTGACCACGTTTTTATTACCAGTTTTAACAATCGGACTCACTCGGGACAATTTCCATGAGGTAGAACAAATGCCTGATATTATAAAGGATGCGTTAAATAAACTTGTTATGTATGGGGTAGGTTTACTAGCAGCTACTTTGAGCGTGTAGTTGTTTACCCCATTTACCACGGATGACTTGCGAACATTTAAACGATTTAATAAGTGTGTAACTTCGGTAGTATTTGTTGTGACATTATCCGATCTGTTATTAATTATATACAAAAAGATTGGTAGGTTATGTAGGGTTTCTGTCATCGATGAATGTGAGGCAAAGTACTAGCATAATACGTTGGCCTTATCTTCATCATTAGTAACGCTTTGATTATTAATCTTAAGTGTAAGTATAGAAGATTTAGATTTTGGGTG
The DNA here is from genome assembly GCA_031763545.1 of Mopalia muscosa. NCBI lineage: Eukaryota > Metazoa > Mollusca > Polyplacophora > Chitonida > Mopaliidae > Mopalia > Mopalia muscosa. The sequence continues at coordinate 15,225 of JARFOD010086085.1, read as the reverse complement.
TAAATCAGATTACATCGTCGACCAATATGTTTTTGTATTAAAAATTGGGTCCGAAAGTATCATTTTTAGTTTGTCAGTATATCTATATGTAGCATTCCGGCGGGCAGTCCGTTTAAACGTCTTTAATTTTCTATTTCGAATTCTCAATTTGTATTTTGAACTACATATCGAGTCGATTGTACATAAAGAAATAATCCCTGCGAAATAATTCCCATTATAGAAAGATCAGATAAATAGCGCCAACAGCAGACTTATGAGTTATTACATGTAAGTCCACATCTTCGCATACATCCAAACCCTGATTTTCATAAACCTCATATGATTTTCCCCATAATTCAAGAGTGGCACAGATGGCATCTGAACATCCTCCATTTCCGTACCGTAAATAATTTATTATGGAAAGCGGCATTTGATTAAAACCGGGAGTGGGTTTACCTCCATGCCTTACATACAGCCGGCTTGGTCATAAACCTAGTGCCATTTTGAATGTCTACATGTAGTGATATCCGCTAAAATCCGCTTAATCCGCGATATCCTTCGACATAATGTACGGTACATGTAAATTTACTTTTTCTTTTCTATGTATGACTTGTTGTAATTAATACGAAGTTTGTCACCTGTATATAAGTAATTAAATAATAATATAGTTCCAGTGACGTCATCATATTAACACAAAATAAGCCTTATTTACTCTGCGGATTTGTATTTTAAAAAAACTTATCAAACAAGCCAGTTTATCAGGTGAAATGACATTTAAAATAAACACTCTTCCTTTTTTAGATATGACTTGTTGCAAATAATTTAAATTTCGTCAGCTATAAGCATATTAATATTTATGTAGCTCCAATGACGTCATCATATCAACACAGGTATAGCTTTCAGACGTAAACTATGAACACGTGGATAAGTTGGCATTCTGAACATGTCGGAGCACCCTTCGCCACTTTCTGTACTGGTACAGTTATCTTGGAGGTGAATGGAAGCACTAATATTACACTAAAACGTGTAATATTAAAAGCCGGATGTTTTGTGTGCATGCACAAGACTGAAAGTTAGTATTTAATTCATTTAGTTATAGTTAACAAACAAACAAAGCCGACTGACAAAAGTTTATCATATTGGTGTTAAAGGACCTTAAGAGCAGTGTATTTCCTGCCTGTCTATATATAAGTTTGTTCATTCGAGTGCTATTCGTTTTCCTTCTTCGCTCATGTTTATTGAATACATCTAAGTGTGAGAGACATATTTCTATATTTGTCCAAACAACACTTGGTCAACGCAATGTATCTAAACTGTCACCCAAAACAGTTTAAATGGTGAATTAAAAGCGACTTAATGATGAAAGCAACTCAATCCCTTTTTTTGAATAAAAGTTTAATTGTTTAGATTCGATCGCAAGTTAGTAATTATTGACCTTCACGCTTCAGTCTCTCGACGAAGTCATTCTAAAAAGCAACACTCATTCACTGATCCAATTGTCAAAACTATATATTTTAAAATCATGCCTTTTGACAAAAGCAATTTCCACACTTTCAAACAGAAAGCCAAGAAAGAGAAGCTAATTGAATTAGGACTGTTAAATCGTTGTATTCATTGGGTTTCAATCGGTAGCCAGATGACGAGAAAGATATCACTTATTTTCTATTCCAATGTGACCAGTCTAGCACTGGATTCGCTATGATCCTTATGCAGAAATATCAAAATATAACTATATCAAATTAACCTTTTTTCAAAATTCACTCTACGACTTTATCAGTTATATTACAAATTAACTGTTTAACTATATAGATTATTTTATAAATTGATTATTTAACTATATCCATTATTTGTTCAAATAGTCGATATAACTATATTGATTATTTTTCAAATTGACTAGATAATTACATCCGTTATTTTACAAATTGACTATATAATTACATCCGTTATTTTACCAATTGACTATATAACTATATTTGTTGTTCTACGATTGACTGTATAATTATATCGATTAATTTACAGATCTAACTCACCAGAAGTTTATTAACTAGACGTATGTTACTGCTATATAGTAATGTCCATGGCATAGTAGACCAGCAATAAGCGGTGACGCCATATTTCAGACAAGTCTCTTTTTAGTTGTGAGGAATTCTGGGTAATTTTGTCCCTGATCAGCCACTGCGTATAGCAATTGTTTTTGTTCGGACGACTGGCTAAATGTTTGTCAATTTAGTTGTCTTTATGGTCTATTTAGCAGGCATATATTGCACTAGGTAAATGCGTTTTGTTTAGTTAGAAACATTATGATCGAGGAACGCTAAAAGTTTCGCATAATGCATCATTTTTTAAAGTTGCGTTCTTCTGAATTTTCTTGTACGCTACGTCACATGATATGTTATAACAGGAGGCTCGGTTCCCTATGCCAGCTAGCTTATATACTAGTATATGGCATTTGCATACTACTAGTTATTATATTTCTGAACTCACCCATTTTGTGATAAAGCGTCGGCTGAGATGACTATTAACAGAAGTATCACAGAAACAGCCACAGTAGCCGACCACATTTCAGTCGCTGAATTAAATAAATAAAAAGGTAGGCTATTACAACCACTGCTGGGTTGTTGGCTTGTCGGTTTACGCGTACAGAGTAACTTACCAAGCGGATCTGGCAATTCTTCAAAAACTCAAGCCCGCGTGAGCTGTACAAACATATTTGCCTGTTGTCCAATCAGAATCATGGGTTTTTCGGACGTTCACCTTGATCAACAGTTGAATACATGCCCTCAATACCTTGTGTTGTTTATGCTTGAACGCTTATAAGCTCTTCTTGTTATTTATTTTTGAATCGTGTATTATCTATCGGGGCAAAATTAGTGAAATAAAACTGGGGACGCAAAGTTATCATTGTAAATATTCTGCAATTACTTTTAATATCATAGTGACTGTGTTATCTAGAGTTAAAGGTTCAACTAGAAATTAAGTCATGTCCATTTTTTATATGTTCGACATATATTAAAGTAATTCTACTTCATATTAAATTATAAAATAAAATTATTAACAGATGTTTATAAGTACGTCTTATACTGTATTGACGAATACTTGTAAAACCAAGTGTTGAACTATTGTGTCCTGTAGAAAAAGGAATTTAATAGCGTATTGGTATAAAAACAATTGTTTCCCGATCGTGACCAGTGCGGAAATCTAATTTCACAGTGAGACACAAACTATAGTACCAGAAGGTCATTAAACTAGATTTGTGAAAAAGCATATTGAGTAATGTAAACGGCATTGTTTCGACAACGTGCAAACTGGCTAACCACCAGGGGAGATAATTCAGCATTGAACTTTCGCTGCAAGCCAGTCAATTTGACGTGGTTTGACCACGCTATGAAAGCAAACTGCGCACCGAATGATGGGAGCAATGACCTATATATAGGTCATTGAATGGGAGTAGTTTTGACAAAACAGACAAGATTGATTTAACCGATGTAATGAAAAAGGTGAAAGATATACATTTAATTTAATTTAATTTAATGCTTTACAGGCGTGTGATTTCGCACAAGACTGGCCTGTGTTTATTCTGTATTTAAACAGATCAGCATGAAGAGCGCCCAGTCCCATTCGCATCCTACAATGAAGGATTGAACCGTACGTAATAAACGAATTATAAATAGAATTATGAATATTCACTTTCAAGAAAAGGAAACGTTTAAGTTGAGAAAATGAATACTTTTTAATTTGCTCTGAAATGGCGTTCCATTCCTTCACAGATAAAGGAAAAATAATTGACTAAAAAGTTGTGTTCGGCATTTGTAAAGCTTATAACTGTTTGGATTTCTTAAAGGATAAACACTTACTTCACAGTCGTTGCGTTGAGTGCAACAAGTATAGATAGAGCGGGGACAAGCCGTTACTTAAATATTTTGTGAAACAAAATTAACCTTTGAGATCTACGTCGGACATAAAGCGGCTCCCAATTAAGTTCTTGTAATAGGTTAGTATATGGGGTACGACGCAGATCCCCAGTGCCAAATATTTCTGTTCTGCTCTGTATACTTCCAAGCTGTTCAGAAAGACGTAAAGTACAATTATCAAATAAGATGTCACCATATTCTAAAACAGGTATAATCATGCTGGTATATAGTATGCACAACCATTTTTTATGCGGGTCATCATGCTCAATGATTAGCTTTGTTAATGATATATCTGATATGACCATCCCGTTTTCCATTACTCTGGATGATAATACCAAAAGAGGTTTATGTGACTGAACGCTCTTCACTTTAACGCCATCTAGATAAAATTCAGAATGAGCAGAATTATTTTTAGGGGTACTAGTACATATACAGTTTTATTGGCATTGAATGTAACCATCCATTGTTTAGAGTCGTACTAAATGTTGACTTAATTTATTCTCAGATTCCGTTAGGAAAATACTGTGTTCTGACAATGACGTATCGTCAGCGTAGACATTGATATTAGATTCAATTCTTACGAATATTAAGAAAAAGAAGTGGGCCTAGCACTGAACCCTGAGGAGCGCCGGCATATATTGGAGACGTGGATGAGTCAGCGATCTTGCGATCTTGTTAAATAACTTTTAATTCATGAGAGCAACGAACCATGTATACCTTTTTGTTTTAGTTTAAAAAGTAAACCATCGTGCCATACCTTGTTAAAGGCCTTGCTGACATCTAGAAAAACTAGACATACGTCATTTCTGTCATCAAGCCTGTGGAAATCAATCAACCAAAATACTCTGCAGATTTGTATAAAAACAAAACACATCAAACGATCCTGTTTCTCGTGTAAAATATCATTCAAGCAAAACACTGATCTATTTTGTGTATGACTTGTTGCAAATAAATTAAATTTCATCAGCTATAGGCATTTCAATTATGTAGCTCTAATGACGTCATCATATCAACACAGGTATAGCTTTCAGACGTAACCAATGAACACGTGGATGATTCAATCATATACTGAAAAAAATCCAGGCGAGTTACCTCCCGTGAAACAAATATAACTTCCATTAGAGATTATTTACGGTACGGAAATGGCCGAGGATGTTTAGACGTGAATGCTGATGACGTCACCATATCAACATAGGTATAGCTTTCAGACGTAAACAATAAACACGTTGATAAGTGGGCATTCTGAACATGTTGGAGCATCCTTCACCACTTTCTGTACCGGTACAGTTATCTTGGAGGTGAATGGAAGCAATAATATTACACGAAAACGTGTAATTTTTAAAGCCGGATGTTTTGCGCGCATGCTTAGAAATCAACCAAATTACTCCGCAGATTTGTATAAACCCATTTATCGTCCGAGATTATTGACTTTACGGAAATGGTCGAGAAAAAATATTCCAACATCGGTGCAAAATCACTTGATCCAAAATTACCGATCCCTTACGACGCTCACCGATTTAAAATGTAATCAGCCTGAGGTAAAAAAAAAATGAGACTCTACTGCTCACACCATAGACCTACAGTTGACGTCACCCTATCTCTTATAACATGGGCGATGACATGCACATCTGCTTGATATAATTTAACATGTGATTACAATAAACAGGGACAACAAGCTTTAACCTTGAATTGCAGATGAAATCACAAACTCTCTCGCGAAGAGTGGGAACTGGCGAGATGTTACACTGGTTTGCAAGGGCAAGTGGCAAGTTTCATTCACAATTTAGATATATTTTCTGATATGAGAAGACAGTGTGTTGAAAGGAAATTGAGTTCACTCTTTAATATTTCCATTTTACAGCTGCTTTCAGAAATAAAAAAAAACTTACATAACAACGACTTTTTAATTCCGTTTAAAGTCATTGGGGACGTGAATGGATTCAATTATACTTGTTTTGCGCCTAAATGGCATTGCATATCAATACAACACATATATGTCAAATATTTATATATTTTTGCAGACCTTCATGCATGAGCTATACATCCCCATAGCAATGCACATGCGCATTGACACCTGTCAAGCTCACCAGTTTTCCGAACTCTTTACGGAAACAGACGAATGAGAACAATACCGAGTACTTGATTGTATGTGTATTGAGCCTGGATAAGGCCGAGCTTCATATCCCTGTGTATTGTAATCCCAGATTTAACTTACCGAGCAACCAAATTTTTTTTCAGGCTTAAAAGCATAGCTCTCCTCGGTCGAAGTTCATTTTTTAATTCATCGAGGGTCCATTGTTAATAAGCCATTATTCAATTTAAGAGAAAAATTGGTATCAGTCAACCTGGCTCACAACTAAGTTTTGAAGGCGGCAATGGAAGAATCGAAGGCCCAAATATGCGTCGCCGCGCCACCTCGTGGATTTATATTTAAGGCTCATCATTGAACGACTATCATCATTCTATCATGATAGATCTGATGTCATTATAGTGTTATGTCTAGGGGTAAGTTAAGAGTTGAATTCATGGTTAGAAATTTAATGTTCTCTCTGAATTACAAGTGGGTCTGTTAGCGGGTGATCAGTCGTCGTGATAGATAGGATGAAGTTATCGTGTTATGTCTAGGGGTAAGTTTAGAGCTGAATTCAAGGTTCGAGTTTTAATGTTCACTCTAATCCATAGATGCGAATACGTATCTTATATAGACTATAAAGTTTATAGAGATACAAGGTACAGTTGTATCTAAACTCTGGAAATAAGGCCTGCCGCTGATTACTAAATAACGTTCAATCCGCATTACCTAATTACCACGGAAGCGAGTTTGGTACTACTGAGAAATTGTTGATTTTGACATGAAAATGGACATCGAGTGGTCGTTTTGTGTGTCGATCTAACTCAAAGTGATCAATGAAGAAAACGAGGTGGTTTAAGTCAAGGTAGGGCCATGTCATTTTTATATATTTGAAGATAAAGTTCCGAATCATGGTATCGTTTGGCTATTTATAGCGTTTAGGAAGCTTCATGTAGCATAGCTATCTAACCACACAGCTAAGGATTGACGCTTTATTATGCGTGGCCGACTCTCCCACGTGTTTGCTGTTAACAGCACAGACTTGCAGCATGAATTAAATAACGTAGTAATTTGTTTCCGGTCTTGTTAGTTTACCGTTGTTTTTACTGCTTCCGCAATTACTAAAATACGACGTCACTGCTGATATAATAGTGCTGACTGTCACATGTTTTTTTTCATTTTTACCAGTGTCCTAATAATGCAATATATGAGTCAGTCTGGTTTGATTTAGACCCCAAAACCACTTGAATATAGGTGTACGTCGTTTTAAGTGGAATTACATCGATTTAACAAAAATCGTTCATTATAGATTTACCACCAGCTTTCCGTTTCACAAAACAAGCCGGTTTAAGTGGAGACTGACCTGATAACCATGACAACCGGTATACTGAACATTTTACATAAAGCAGACATCTTTTAAAATACTGAATTTTTGTTTTCAAATAGGCTTACCACATGGTGTTATATAAGTTCTACTCTGGATTTAATTGCCATTCTGTAAAACCCCATTTTAGATATATACTTTTGTCAGATTCTACAAATTTCTTATTTCTGTGAGAGAGAAAAAACAATCAATATAGAAATTTCAAATTTGTCAGAGAGTCTTGGTTTATTTTAATTCGGTCTGTACTTTATTAAAACGTTTTTCGAAAGATGTATTTTGTTATTCTTTTATGATTTCTTAAAATGGTCAGACCAAAATTTGCTTTTAATCTGTTTTAAACAAATTTCCAAAAGGCACATATTTTTTTTCAAGGGGTTTTGTTCCAAATAAACTGATTATTGTACTATCAGAATAACAACTATCAGAGAAATAAAGCCCCACAAATCTGCTTATCTAGGTATATGTTTAAACTATAAATGAAAATTTCGAGTTTGTGAACAAAAGCGAGTTTTTCAACGAAGAAATTTGTTCTTTGTTCTTTTGCCAAAAAGGATTCGAAGTAAGTTTGATATGTGTACTAAAATCGCCTTATTTAATTGATAGTTAACAACAATTTTGCTTCATGGATATTAAACCTGGAGTTTTATCTGGAAACAATTTACAAGCAATCCACAATACCCTTTGTAAACTAATTGTGTCCTTACCACATATAAACTTGTGTCCCTATATATAAAGAGAGAGAAAGCATAGAATTTTTAAATATTAGATAAAACTGTTAGATCTATACTGAAACACATTTATAACGAAATGTTGCAATTATCAGATGAGAACTTTTAAAAATAACTTACCTAGCAGAAGTTAAACAGGACCTAGGAAGCAAAAAGTTTAATGGGGTGTGTCTTGGAGTATCGGTTGTCAACGTTATACAGTTGTTCAACCATACGAAAACAAGAGTGTTATATGATAATGCATTACAAGGTTTGTTTTCCAAATTAGAAGAGTACAGCAAATGTATATTATATAAACATGAAGTACACGCCTTACTTTACAATATTATTTTAGAAAATATAGTTTGAAAAAAATACCATTTGTAATAATAATAGGTATAATAATTTAGGTATTTATAGCTTATTTCTGGGATGTAAGGCGCATTTACACGCCACTTGAAATGCCCTCCAGTCATTTCTGTATCTCTTCCCCAGGTAAATATGCCTTTAGTTATGGTTAACAATTTGTAATGTTCAACGTTTCATAGATAATTGTTTTCTGATGCATTAACACGCCACTTGAAATGCCCTCTAGTCATTTCTGTATCTCTTTCCCAGGTATTCACTACATGCCTGGAATCAACCAGTTGTGAGATCACTAATAAAGCCTTGAACCACCAGCGAGCCTTGTATTTTGTTTTTTCCCTGTCTTCAATAACACCACTTCCTCATTCTCAGAGCTTCCTAACGTCGACGCGAGCCCCCTGGACAGTGTACCCTTCCTGGCAGTGGTGGAGCTGGCGGACGCAACTTAAGAGAGGCGTCATGAGGCTTGAATATTTCTGTGTTCAGGTCACAGACGTTATAGTAGCCATCAGGTATAACGATATACCCCGGCTCATCCTGAACAGGTATCAATAACATCTGTCTTGAGTTTGAGTAGGTGAATCACCCAGACCTGGCCCTCATTATCCAGGCCAGTATGCAGGGAACCTCGCTGTGCTCTACGACCGCATCCTGCACCACCGCAAGATCAGCATGAATAATAAAAAACTCCGTGTGGGACATCAACATGAACGTGAACGACCACAGGGTGAAGAGGGTCCTGATGCTCTTCGAGGAGCCAGACACTGCTTTCAAGCCAGATACTGAGGCCTTCGACAACCCGGAAAACCAGAAGATCGAGGTCACCATCGAGGGCGTCCCCAATGAGTTATATTCTCAAGGCATGCGCCCCTACCAGTAGTGGTATGAGGCGAAGAACTCTTCGCCGCGCTAGTAAGCGCCACCCTGAAGTAAGTATGATTGCCAAAGACCTGGCGATGGCGGACGTATCACTAGGGGAGTTTCTGACCACCAAGTATGCCCTGTGGCTCGACCTGAGAACTTCGGATGATGACCAGCTTCACGATAGCCGAAGACGAGTTGTTAACACCAGCGAAGGCATACAACTACAGCTCACTAAGGCGGTGCAAAAGGCGGGGCCTATGAACGTGTACATCTACATCATCATGGACGCGCAACTCAACATCTCCGATGGCCGATAAAAAAAGCGCTGTACTAGTTCGCAACTAACACAACTCCTGCCCCAGACGCCCTACTCGGCAATCATCTGCGGACAGACTGGCTGTGGAAAGACCGTGTTCGCCCTCGATTTGCTTGGAGGGCTTACCGTGGTATGTTCCATCACGTCGTCATACAATGCCCCACTGCGCGACACAACAAGACTTATCAGCGGCGCCCCTGGGTCCGGTGGGACCCTGAGGTCTACGTTCTGGACCCTGGCGAGCGATTGGCTTCGGCTCTTTTACAAGGAGTTCCTTGGCAACGTTGTATATCACTGACGGCTGCTCGGCAACGAAAGCGTTGACACAACTTTGGTCGGCACGCCGAGCAGAGCGTCAGGGTCGTCACCTAGAAGTACAACTCCGTCTTCAAGGATCTACGCAAGCAGACGTTCAGCTCTGGGTCGCGTTGGTCCACTGCAAGGACCGAGACTCCTTCGAAGAGTGCCTCCGGGAAAACAACGTAATATCTTCGCCGGCAGAGCGATGGAGAGTGTGCCAGCTGCTAACACGGACGAAACACACTAAGCACCTGTTGAAACCCGATTAGCAGACTGCTTATATGGTCAGCGATTGAGCTTCGTGCTTAGCCATGCTAGCATCCTGCTAAGAACGTTTTTCCGGTGCTTAATGGGCCGTTACAGGGTGTCGTCATCATAAAAATAAGCGGGGTTTCTGGAAGACTTACTACTAGGTTATGTGTTGCCAATACTGCTCAGAGCACCATTTACAGTCCGGCAATATTAGTTCGGATACTCGGCTTCCACCCCTCCGGTGTTAAACATCTTGCTTAGCCCCAGATGTCATCGACTCCGACGCTGCGGGTGCCGGACGCCTCCACTACCACGACTTCCATCTCCGAGGGGATGGAGAAGCCCATGTTCAACGCACAGACAACGTTCATATTCACGATGCCGAGTGCGAGCTGAGCATGTGGACGGTGTGGGCCGTCACAGGGTGTCCGTCGAAGGCCAGGTGCTTAAAGGTGCCCTTGTAGGTTCTGGCGTCGGGGTGGCACTTCGTGAAGTCTAAGAACGTTTCCTTCTTGGGCATGCCCGTGTCCTTGTCGAACTTCTTGTTCGTGCTGCAGATCTGAATCGCCAGCTCAGCGCCGGGATTCGGCTGGCCTCCATTGACACTTGGCTCTGGACGACCGGGATTATCTTGGTGGTAAGCAAGACGATCGCGCCGGCGGGATAGTCCTTGCCGCGGTCGTCCCGGTTGATAATGCTGCCGTTGGCGAGTCGCGCCCGTATCGTTTCGTGGAAGAACTTGTCGACAAACTGGCACAAGCGGAAGTACTCGGACTTCTTATCTTCGCTGGGCAGATCCTTCTCGGGACAACCCTGGTCCTCACTCTCGACGCCCACCTTGTACAGCTGCACTTTGAGGGTGAGGTGGCGGTCTCGCTTCTTTACGCCTCGTACTTGCTACCGAGCTCCGCGTTGACACGGGCGACTTCACTGTCGTCAATGGGGCGATCTGGACAACGTGTTTCTCCATATTCACACGTGCCATCAGCCGCCACTTCTTGCAGGGGACGGAAGCATACAGATTCATATACTGGGTGCCGTGGGGACCCTGGCGGGCGGTGATCTCAATCGAGAAGACCGCCGAGAGTTGTTGATTAGCAGCCAAGGCAACGTCACAAGCATTGATGAGTTCGGAACAGTTAAAGATTACTTTGCTTTGCCATAGTTCTGATTTTTCGTCCTGGTGCGTGTCCCTGCCGGTGATACACCAAGGGAGCCTGTGTCTCATAGGGGGTCGCGCCGTCAAGCAAAAGATCGACACCGACCCCTTAACATGGAAGCACCCCGATGGCACCGAAGCAGTTTTTTATTCTCGGGGTATATGTGTAAACATGGACAATGAAATTGACAAGTTGCTTGATGAGATATATAGCTGCTAACACAAACAGACTCGAACATACTTCCCCCATTTTCGAACAATTGAAAATACTAACAATACAGTTTACAGTTTGTACATAAGTGTCTCTACCACCCTGATTGTATACCCCATAGCTTCTTAACGTACTTTAGTCATCAGGCTGATGTCCATGACCATGCGCTGAGAGACCATGGACTCAATTTATATAGACATTTATTCAAATCCGAGCTCTCATATTATACCTTAATGGTATCTGGTCCTCTGAGTGGAAAAAGTTGCCCGATGCTTTAAAGACAATTCATTCATCTTCACTCTTTAAATCAAAATTAAAGTGTTTTCTGCTTTGATGTCCACCGTACCCCCTCTATGCCCCCCTCTATGCCTCCCCTGCCAGTAAATAACAGTAAAATATACAAATAAGCAAAATTAATACAGTAGAATAAGAAGAATGTTTATATCATTTTAATATTGAAAATAAATTAAACAATTAAAGTTATTTTATAACCTGTACATTGTTGGTGAAATCAATAAATCAAATCAACAGCCTGTCCAAGACATGCCGAAAGCAGAGTCATCAAACAAAGTGGAGCTTGCCTCGATGCGTCGCGAGAGGCTCGCCACACAGGCCGCGGGAGGTCAAGTTGAAAACTATCTTGGAACACCCCTGACAGCAGACAAAGTGGACAAGCTTACAGATCAAGAAGTCGACACGATGTCTTCCCCCTACGAAGCACAGTTGGGCGCGGCTATGGCGAAGACTCTTGGGCAGGCAGCTCTGCAGCTGTATAAAGTAGTGGTCAGCAAGCTTCTCCCCATCGCCGTTGAAGCACTTGCAAAGCTCGTCGCAGAGCTCAAGGTTGATCCATTCGTTAAACACGCGGTAAGCAATGCTATGCGGCAACTACTTCTAAGCACTGCATGTCCTAACAGCATGAATGACGAGTCAACCAGCGAGGATAATCGAGCCGACAGCGGAGCCAGAGATGCAGAGATTGACAGCGACTAAGGAGAAAGATCCAAGAAACGTCGCATAAAGGAAGTGCTTTAGAAGATAATCCTGTCTACAGTTGGAAAGATGCTCGTCAACACGCTGTACCATGGCGCCGTTGTCACCCTGTTTGCCATAAGCTACGCTAGCCTCGACAAAATGGCGTTTGGGGGCGCCTATCCAAAACTCGAAAACGGCCTCGAAAACGAACAGAGCGCCTTGACTGGATCAACCATGAACTCCATCGCCAAGGCCATGCTGTGCAGACTTTCCGGGATGTCGACGCCGCAATGCCTGAGTACGCACAAATATTTCCTCATAAACTCGCTCCTCTAGCACCAGCTTTCCTATTTCTACACACCGCCTGATAACCAGAGGGACCGTGAGATTGTTTTCGTTACAGCCGCAACTGGTTGTGTTGCCTACAGTATGCGTGACAACATACCCGTGCTAAGTTTTTGGTCTGTTGTAGACTCGTACTGTCTTACGTATAGAAGCTTTCGATGGATAGCAAATAAGCTTGCATAAGATGGTAAACTTCATTGGGCGCATACGGCGGCCTCGGTGCAGGATTCACGCGCCTACAAAGTCGTTGGCTTGACGATGTTTGAAAATGGACGGGTGAATTTAGGACGTTTACTTGTGTTGAAACAATTCACCGACGACGTGTGTTACCAACGATTGACGATTGACGATTTCGAAACAGGATACGACAAATGGTGACACTGCTGGCGGTGCTCGATGTCTTGGGGTGTCTGATGTGTGTAGTCGTTGCTTATTTTAAACGTTCCTGTTAATACGTCGCTAGTTTTTTTCGCCTGTTGAATTCTTTTCAGTCGTTAATACATAGCAGCATCCTCCGCTGGACAGCAAGCAAGCAGCGAGGGTGGCGAAGACATACTACAGCCCAAAAGGCTACTGGAAGGGGGTCGCGGATATAAAACGCCTAGCTGCCGGTGCGTAAGTCCCTGGGGCGGCTGCGAGAGCTTGGCTCAAGAAGCAGGCTGTCTAGCAGATCTACTTGCCCGCACCACGGAAAATTCCAAGGTCGAAGTTTGATGTGACCACGCCTAACGAGGTCTACCAGGCTGACCTGCTATTTCTTCCACATGATAAGGTCGGCAAGCGCACCTACAAATACGATTGACATTTTAGTCAATCCAGGGTTTGGAGTCAAAGGGTGAGAGGAGTACCTTGTTGAGATGATGTCCATAGATACGATGTCATTCCGATCGCAGGATGTCCATACCGTGACGAAATATCTTCTTCTGGAAGAGTGCCTCTTTGTACTGCTCGTGGCGGGTGTACTTATACACAACGCTCTTCTTCACACCCTTGACGTTTTTATGTTGCAACCGGAGGTCTCGAGGATGCTATACATTTTTGCGGCCGCAGACCGACGTACTCTGCAATTGGACGCCCGGCACACTCATCCTTCATCTTCCCCAGCTCCGCATGTTTTGCCATGTCCTGTTACACGTCCTGGGCTAGATCTCGAGGGGCAGCCAGTCTGTGTCCCCGTAGATAAATTTGCATTGCTCGCCGTATTGCGCCTTCATATGGTTGTAATGAAATTCGTACATCAGGTGTTTGGATATGTCTAGGACGCTTATCCCTACATATACTAGGCGGCTCAGGACCAAGTCGCTCTCCTGAATCTGGATGGCTGTGAGGTTGTCGTTGAAGATATTAGCTCTGAAAAAGGACGAGCTGGCAATTGTCCGCTTTGTGAGACCACACGATCTTTACATAAACCAGCTTCCGGAGGTTCTCCGTCGTCTTTCCGAAGAAAGAGTTGTTCATGAGCTTATACAGGTCTTGAAGTCGGTAGTTGCCTTTTTATATGTTCATTCGGATGTAGGGCTTTATACAGGGGCTCTGCTCGAAGTGAAGAGCTCTGTGGATCTTCAGACGCATACCCAGTGATAGGTATAGCTGCAGGTTGCGGTAGTGGAGCACATAGCGTTCCTTATCGCAGAGGTTGGGGGACCAGCTTCTCAACCTCGGTAGGCTCCACCTGCTTCTACTATGAATCCCTCCGGGTTGTTGACCGGGTGTTCAGTTATGCTCGCAGCTAAGCGCACACAGTCCTCTACCCATCGAAAGCCACTGACTGGAAGGGGTTGGTTTATTGCCCAGCTGTACAGATTGTTGGCGTCCAAGTAGAGAATGTGACTGTGGGGTTTGTGGTGGTCATAGCCCTCAGCAGATGTGTTGTTGGCCTTTGCATAACGTTTCAAAATCATGATTACCCCACCTCGAAGCCCCTTATCAATGAAAAGGTGCTGGTCGTAGTCGGTCAGCAGCTCTAGCTCGACACTCTTTTTCTTGAGCAAGGCGTCCCAGGAAATTTTCTGGCCATACTGCTGTATACTCTTCTTCCGAAATGTCTCGAAGATATCTACTAGGAGGAGGACGTCGCCGAGACAGAGGAGGACATGGTAGTCCCCCAGATTGCGGCACCTCAATTTCCCCCAGACTGTTTGTGCGTGGACGTAGTCATCATGGCTGATATTCTCGTCAGAGAGCTTGCTATATGTAAACGTAGCTTAAGTACAGTAAGGGGACACAACTCTGAAGTAAGCTCACTGGGATGTTTTAATGGTACAACAGTAGTATTTCCATTTTAGGTGAAAACACACAAAAACCAACTCTGAAATCACAAACAAAAGTGACTTTCAGTACAACGACAACAGTAATCGAAAGTATCGACATTTACCATTTACGTTA
>JARFOD010086074.1:0-18625 GCA_031763545.1 Mopalia muscosa | reverse complement strand
AAGACCGTTAACTTTGATGATAAAACTTGACTGCATTATTTACAACAGGGGTGTTTTGACAATCAATTAAATACAGGTAGTTACCTGGCTGATTTTTATTCTGTAACAGTCAATAAAAATAGAGTTTTTACACAGTCTATTGATCACGGAATAAGCTATGGAAGGCTCTTTCTCCTTCGCTTGTAATAAGCTAAATTGTTCGAAGTCTGTTCACTAGTGTGTCCATGTAGCAGTGACTTGATTTCTTCATGGCGGTTTAGGATGAAATCTCTACCACATCACAAGGTAACATTACTCCCCAAATTAAGGCCTTGCTGGACCTCTTGGTAAATTTTCAGAACAACTGTTGTATTTAGTCTTATGCAGAAGAGTATAAATCTGTACCATATATATGGATATATTTTTGGAAAGCTTGAATTATCAGGATAACACAATTGTGAATGTGGTGAAAATCCAATTATTATTTCTAAAAACATTGCAAAAGGAGTAAATGTAAACAGAAAATTTAAACTGCACTTTTCATGGTCTATTTCTCAAAGTGCAATAACAATTAAACTCAATTAAATTTGTTGACCTAGTAGAATAGTCCTTAAACTAGAAAACAGCGCCTCGTTTTTTTTTTTGTTTTTTTTTAAATTTGGATAAGAACGATTCCCAGATTTTTTGTCTATCCCACATTGGAAAGTTTTATAAAAATGTAAAATACAACTCTCAGAAAACATTTTTAAAAATCAATGACGAACTTCTAAAAAAAGGAGACACCTTTTACAAGACAGCATGGTTCTCTTGACAATGGTACAAATTTGAAGTTTTTAACATGAATAGTTTTTTAGAAATACACCTTGGAAAATGTGAAGTCTGCTTAAAACTGTGTGAGTGTTTGTAATGAAAAATTTCGAATAACTGTTTTCACCAACATACAGTTGGAATATATATAACTTTTGATCCAAGCCATACTAAATATTTTGTTCATTTTGAGCCCAACGTTTTCAGCAAGACCTTAACCCAGCAGAGTTGATAGAAATAAGGCTTTAAGTAGACGCATTATGACAAGCCCAAGTATTGTTACGTAACGTCACTAAACCTTATCTTGTAATGTCACAAATAACTCACACAGCGTACGTCATCCTTGTACACGTCACCTAGCCTTCTCCTAGCGCAACAACGTCTAGTGTCATTCGTTTGTTCTTGTTCGGAGAAAACGTTTGCGTTAATCGACAAGAAGTTAGAAATTTTTAATAATCAGGATGGATCAATCACCAAAAGCCAGAGTATTAAATCACAATTATGAACGAGAGACAAGAAATAATAAGGTGAGAGTTGTATTGTGTGCTATAACAATTACAAGTTTAGCAAAATGGTGTGAAAATTAAGGTAAATATTAGGCGAAACCTTTACATTTTGTAAAAGTAAAGCACATGGAGTTTCTTGACACACAAAAAATATACTACTAAAAATATATAGATTTACATTTGTTTCTGTTTTCCAGTGGTTCTGGATTATACTTGATCGACTGAAGAGACTTTCGTGCTGTGTGAGAGATGAGAATGAAACCTACCAGGAAAGTCACTGTGGTGACGAAGATATCCAACTAGAATTACCGCCATGGTTGGTAGAGATTTCCACCTTCATCCTCGACGACGATGAAGAAATCACACCACTCACATGCCAAGATGAAAGTATTGAACAGCCCAAAATCAACCCGTTGCCTTTGAGAGATTTGGCAACAGATGCCTACTACAAGTCCACAAGCTCGGGTCCTCGCCGAAGGAGAAGACGACATGCGTTCTACCAGGCCGATTACAGTGGAGGCTTCCAGAGCTTTGTCGGTGGCCAATAGGCTGTTTCTGTAGCTGTATTTTATGTACTCTTACGTAATCAGACTGCCAATTTACCACAAACTTTTCATTTTTTTTTACACCCATTCAGCATATTGTTATAATATTTCCAGAGCCTTGTAAGTGACCAATAATATTATTTTCCCATATGTACACAAATACACTATTAATCAAAACATTTCTAAATAAAAGTGACAATGCAGCGGACATAAACAAAATTGTTTTTATATTATCTTTATTATAATCTTTTTTAGCTGATCATCACACTTTATCTGAGTGTATTGTGTAATAGATGCTGTGGTTGTTTTGTGACTTGTCGGTTGCGACTTGTCATGATTTCGTTCATCCTTTATAACTGAGAAGGCAAACCGCCCTTTGCATAAATACAACCATCGGTTAACAGCAAAAAAATAAAAAGAGAAAAGCGGGCTTGGGTTTTACAGTATGATTTTATGAACTAGATCTAAATGAAAGGCAGATTTTTCCACAAGCTTGATGCCATATAAGTTGCCGTCGCGATTCGCCTTGCCTCGATAAGTTGATATATTAAATACCAGAGGCAGAATATAAAAATCAATGAAGATATCTTGCTTTTGTAATCTTCGTTATAACCATTCGTGCTTATACTTACATCGGAAAGCACTGCTACGCGAGCCGTAAATACAATTGCACCACCAGTAAATTCCGTTTGAGTGTTGCTACTTTACGAGTGGAAAATGCCACTCGTCAACTCGATGCTTATTCAGTTAATCGAGTTTCTAGACGTAATTACAACCAATAGATACCCCACGAGTGGTGACTATGACTGTCCCGAATGCGGCATTCGTATGCCCGAAGTAACGAGAAAATGGTAGTATATTATTTATATTTTCGATCGGTATAAAATCTTGCTGGACCCACATGGTCCATTTTCAAAACACCTGTTTTATTTAGTCTATTATGCAGAAGAGTATACATCTGAACCATATATATGTATATATTTTTGGAAAGCTTGAATACTCAGGGGATGACACATTTGTGAATGTGGTGAGAATCCAAGAATTATTTATAAAAAAGTTGCAAAATGAGTAAATGTAAACATAAAAAATAGACTGCATTTTTCAAAGACATGACGAATGAGATGGATTTCCAACTCTGGATATATTGGTCAGCAACGTTTCGATCTAGATACTAAGATCGTTTTTAAGCAATGGTTAAAAATCATTATAATATTATAAGTTGAAAATCCATCTCAGTCGTCATGTCTTTGTAATTTACCCAGCTTCTAAAGGCCACTCAAACAAGATGCATTTTTCAAGTTTTCTTTCTGTATTCATGAAATATAAGCAGCAGTTATAATTTTGGGGTAGGCTTAAAGACTTTATGGTGGAGGTATTTTTCGATGTTTGTACTATGCGTTGTTGTTGTAATACGTCCACTCATCGGCTTTTCGTGGTATTTTAAACTTTGTACAGTTATTTAATGATAAATCATTTATAAAATGTTGAAGCTAGATGAATGAGTAAACCAACTCCATCAATTCTTACCGTTAATAAATTCTGGCATTTGAAATAACCGCTATTTATTCCGAATCCGAAATTATAAAGCCGTGTTGGTTTTCTGACGTTTGTAAAAAGTACTAAAGTTAGGCAAGTACCGTACTATTCGTTTTTCTAAGTTTACATGGAGCATTGTCTTGGTATTTCATGAATTTCCACATGTTCTTTAACATTTTTGGTAATCCATTAAAAGCCGTAATTTGGTGATTATTGTAGAAATTTAAGAAATCATAAGAAATCGCTAGGATTCTTTGACAGCTTTGGTTGACATATCAATGAGAGTCCTCAGCCAATCAATTGGGGGCAATTTCCTGTAGCTCCGCCCACGGCGTCTCAGAAACTATAAAAGGCGGCGAGAATCGAGTTTTTGATCTGTTCTGAGATGGTCTTGAAACCGCCACATAGGTCTTTAAAGCGTCTAATACATAAGATATATGCAAAACTCTAGAAATTAATTACTATGCGATATATAAGATTCACTTAGGTGAGAAAAACAAATATATATTTTGATGACAAAAACTGCTACACATGTCAAGCCATGAACCGCGGAAGTGCCAGGTCATAGGTCAGCGCTGCCAAGAACTTCCAGAAGGGACTTGAGGTGAAGGTCGGAAGTGCTATCGACCTACATAGCACTTCCAAAAGGAAAATTCATTCCAGGGAGGTTCTGGGGCTAAATCGTGGAGCCAATTGATATATTTTTCACAGAAGTATCGTATAACAATAAAATACCATTTAAGAAATAACAAAAGCGCTGTAAAAATCATAAACAGTATACATTCCGCAGGGAAGCCACGAAATACCATAGTTCGGCGGAATTGGCACTTCCAGTCGAAATCTTCATAATCGGTACCATTACAATAGCTGGTGACGAACTGGCGAGGAGGCTGAATGACCACATTCGTTCCACAGTTGTGGCAGTGCACCATAGTTAGGTGGATTAGTAATTGCCGGTAGAAAACTGCGATGGAGTTAACTGGTCACTCTCAGTTATATTTTGGGATAAATATAAGGACTGAGGTTATTGCAACAGGTTCGTAGTTCAGTGGCACAGTTCAGGAAAATGCAGTTATTGTTTAATATATGCTGAAGAAAACAACATTACCCACAGTTTACGTGAAAATTGAAGTTTGACAACAGTATAGTAGTGCAGGTGAATTTTACACATTAAGAACCAGTTGTATATATTGATATAGCAAGCAATTACAGAGATTGCACTCACTGAAATATCAATAATTGTACAAAATGTCACAAAAAGTTATAATCAAATAAACATTATGGATTTTTATTGTTGAACTGAAACAGTGTGTGTTTTTTTCTCATTTCTTGTGTTGACTGATATTTGAATCAATGAGTGTTTGGCACATCTTATCTTCTCAAAGCAACATTAATCGAACCCTATACAGTAGCGGTGCAAGTTGGAGTAATCTCACCTTTATTATATAACTGAACTTTTGGCTATATCATAATTTGAAACGTTACCAGGAAGTGAGACAGATCTCACACGAAGGGAAAATATAGCTAAGGGTTTAAGTGATTTAGAAGTTCGAGTAATGGTTTTGAGTTTTCAATTCCGCTACATTCAAGGGAGATAACTGAACCAGATTTAACTTAATTAACTTTAAATGTCTCGGATGGTTGTGTTGACACTTTTACTGTTCTGGTTTCAAAAAAATATTGACCTGACTTCATGTTGATCTCGATGATTTTTACAAAGTTTGTATAGTTTACAAAGTCTCTTTAGTATTAGTTTTAAAATAAGGCCGTCTAATTTTAATATGAGGGCACTAACAGCATGCGGTATTCAAACTTGTTATATTACATTTAGTTTTATTTGTTTTTATACCAACCAGCAGTGATTATCAAAGTGACAAACTCCGCTTTCTCGGCAAGAACATTTATGAATAAGATTGTATGATGTAATTAATATATTTTATTCAAATTTTGCTTCTTTGTAAGGTTATTTTTTCTTAAATATTAACCTAGTAACATTGCCAAAATAAATCTGTATCCGACATTCAACTCTTTTGGAGACATTGTATACGTCTGATTTGGTTCTTTGCTAGAGCATTACAATGTTGATGATCAATAGATACGAACGTAATTTGAAATACTTTTTTGACTTTTCTTTGACTTTACCTTGTAATTCTCTGCAATCTGCCGTCACGTGCTATAGTCCGCATTAGCACGTCACTTTTCCCATAGCTTCTTGAAACCAATAATATTGATAACCGAGTTAGATATTTATTGCTTTCTGTCTCAAATATTCGCTTTGATCCATTTCTGTGACAGCGGGCAGCATCTTGTCTGTCCGTCAATCTGTCAACGATTTGCCGGGATTTTACCTGGTGTCGATGGTCAACTGTGTATTTTCGAATGTGTGTCAAAATATTTATAATGAATTTGATATGCTAAATGTCCTATTTTTATGAATGTTCATATAGATTCTTTTTCGGGAGATTGCGATTTCAGTTTACTGGTAAAGAACATAAGACTCACTAGGTTTGGTTTTTAAGAAACAATTTTTACAAAACATTCAGGTCAATTTTAACTACATGTAGCGGCTAGTATAGGCATAACTTCGTACTGCCAGTTAATCACGTTCTACGGATGCAAATGCTTTTTGATCCTGTAGCCTAAAGTATTACCATATTCTTGCTGTTTGTTTGTTTATGTATTGTCGTTGTTCCCGCTATGTGGAGTTCTATTAATCAGTTAATATAAGTGTATTTTCACCGTCCATAATTGCCTGAGTGGCGGTGGTACCAGGTTATCTATATTTCTCAATTCATCCACTATTACACGACTATCAAATGGTGTCTTGCCGTTTGACCAACTTTTGTTCATTCAGAGTGCAAGTTGGCCAACTCTGTTTTTTTGCTCATCCTTAACCACAAGTGGGTTAAGGATACACTGTACATTCTAATCCCAGATTGTAAAAAAAAAACTTCGAGATCTAAAGGAAATACTTACGCAAGAAGCATTTGCTCTATCGAATTTGCTGACCGTGCATCTTACCTTGTACATTTGTATGACTATTCTGGTCAATGCTTCGTTAATATATCTCTTTCATGTATAAATGTGCTGAGCGTACTTGAACAAACTTCCAATAGACTGCATGTCATTGAACTCCCGGGTCTTAAGCATTTCTCATCCCTTTGATTGTGCTGAGGTGAGCCTGGTTTCACACCTTTGCTATTCCCGTTTCGCAAACTTGGATTTCGGTCGCAACATATGAAAAGTTGGCAGAACGGGAACAACCTGTCAAATATAAGGAACAAAAATAGGGTTACATGTGTAATTGTGATGAATAATTTACCGTTTTATTTCCTCTGCTGAGAATATTGAACACCATGTCACTTCGACTAATAATTTTCCTGAATTATATAAGAGGCACCAGATCACTGAGACATGTCCACATATTTGTTAACTCACACTTTTATTTATCATGAGATGTAGCTGATGTTATAAAAAAACAATGTTCTGGTTTTCATAACTTCAGACATTTAAAAAGTTACTTGTGATCTTATTTACATCTTGATTTTTTACCTTCTCATTTATTTGTATTTATTTATTTATTTTATATTATTATTATTACATTATTTTTATTAATGTTTTTTAAATCCCGCTTGCGACCGCATCAGTCAGCAATCAGCAACAGTAGTGATCGCTCTATATTAATAATATAATGGCATCTTTTCAAGAATTTACATAGAAGTGAAATCGTCAATTAATTGTCAGAGTTCCTACCATAAACCTGGCGATAGATTAAGCTGTGCTTGATGAAGTATCTTACCAGGCAAAACAAACCCGTAATTAACCATAACCCGCTACTTTCGAATAATGGTATTCCACCAGGAGTCTGACTTATCGCAGCATATGGATTGATACAATTGGTTTGCCCTTATGATAAATGATTCACTTTGGTTACTATATACCAATTTTCTGTTTAACTTTCCGATTGGCAGCAAAACAATTAATGACTTGGATTCTTGACAGTTTGTAAGAAACGTTCAATGGCAGATTTATTAAAGTTTATTATCATCGTCCAGTATTAAAACTTATAAATATATGACAATTTTAAATCCCGTTTCTCGGTTTGACAAGAAGACACTGCATTTATATTCAGGAAGTATATGTATGTTAATAAAGATAAAAACGCAAGAATCTACTCACCAATTATTAGTCCTAATTTCAATCACTTTTATTTTTTTTAAAACAATTTTACAAATTAGGAAATTACAGTCGGAGATAGACCAGTTATCTTGCGTCGGATGTGAAGACTTATTTTCAAGCGCTTTATGACGAAAAAAAAACCTCACTTTGACATGACAGGAATAATTCGGAAGCAGGTAAATATAGTTTTGGGTAACCATGAATTATTTATTTCACAGCAAAATCCACAAACCAACGAGTTTCTCTTGTCTTGTTCAGGATCAAGAAAAATGTATTTCCCAAATATTGGCGGAAATTATTTCTCGATAGTCTGGCATAGCCTACCGGAATAAGGTTTTATACTCTCTTTGTCCAGTTTAGATTCGGAGTGTTGTCTCCATAGCATTACTCATCTTCGTTTAGCGAAATTTGTTTTACAATGTCAACAGTATAGATCAGATAGATTTTCCCGACGATTACAGATCCGACATTTTTCGATAGATGGTTTACACATCAGCTACAAGTTTATTGAACTCACGATAGACGCTTTTTGCTTTCGATGAACATTTGTTCGACAAAGTATGACAAATTCTGTTCATTGGTCACCTGTTTAACCGTTAGATTCCAATAGCTTAAAGGACGTTTTTCTGAATGAACAAACTGGATAACCGTGTTCATTTCTGAGGCTAAGATAATATTCTGTGACTTTGTTGCTTCTTCCTATGATGTTAAACTGTTCAAATTGTAAAAGTTCGAGGATTTTAAAAAGTTTTTTTTAAAGCTGGTCTCTATTTCTGTGCCACATTTATATCAAGACAAATGTGCATGCTGACAAGATGTCAGATGCTAGCATAGGTTAGAGAACGGCAGTATTTTTATAGAAAAAGTTTGATAATGAACTTTGCGCAAGATACCATGGAAAAGAATCACTAAAAGTAATGAGGGAGTCGTTCTTCTGTGATTTAAAGTGATATCGATTTTGTTACCTGATTAGATGGTGGATTGAAAACGTAAACATATTTCCGCCAATCGTAAGGTGATGAGAGATCCCCATATTGTGTCTAAAGAAATGGAATGACTAATGGTTATTGCCTTGACCTAATTACACTCGACAAAAACACCGGCCGAGAAGACGTTGAAACAGTTACACCAACCAATGTTAAAACAGCGAAGCTGAAGGTCATATTCCATCAATGAAATTGTTTTACAAACTGACTTCAACGCAAAATTAATCCTTTTACATAGCGAACCTTGAACCATAAAAAATATTGGGCGAGTTTTGGACTGTTTGTACCGAAGAGAGCAGTGACTAATACAACTTTTTCTCATTTACAAATGTGGAAAGAAATTACGCCTAAAGTTAACCAAGTGTTGCTTCATAAAGGTTAAAGTGTTTTGGAAGTCGGTAGAATAACCCGGAGATAAATAGCAGATAGTCTTAAAGCAATATCCAATCAATCAATCAATAAATCGAACAGAACATCGCATATGATAATGAGAATAAGTGAGTTGGAAACGCTAAATGACACTGTAGATTTGTGCTCTTCGAAGTAAATCTGATTTAAATTGTTGAGACGACGTCCATAACTTTCTTCTTTGACAAACACTGGATTTATATTTGCTTGTACTACGAATTAACGGGTACAATGCCTAGCTTTATGATAATTTATAGCACATCATCAGAGCAAGCTTCAAACGAGTTCCTCTCAAGATATATAAGATTGACAGTAACTACAAGTCACGATAAACATTATTTTGTCCAGAAGCATATAGAAACACAAAATTCTAAAGACTATTTTCTCTGCTAATAATGACATGAAATGGTGTCTAGAAAATATACGACAATTTTAAAACCAGTTTCTCCGTTTGACAAGAACAGGGCATTGAACAAATACTTTTTTCTCAGCCTTTTTTGTCCAGAGGAAATTCCGACCGGAGATAGACTTGTTATTCTGTAGCGGGGATATGTCATGTTTCCTTCTGGCGCTTTCTAGCCTTTTTAAAGCTCAAGCTACCTTTGGCAAGACTCGAAACAAATTTTGGAAACTAGGAGCATTTAACGTTAGTTTGGCGTTAGTACAATTTGAATTTTGTCATCTCCCCGCCCCCTAAAATATAAAAGAAAGTATAAAACACTGAATAACTTTGTTCAGGACCCAGATAAATTAATTTTTTTTATATGTTTACTTTAGATTTGTTTATCATTTTAATAATACATAATGATTATTGTTTCTGGGATATTCGCAAATAGAAAACCATATTTTTAAGTCCATCAACAATCTTATGCAGGAATACAACAAAAGACTGTTGAACATTTATATGTACCTTCCCGCGTGAATTTTTTAGTTAAAACACTCTGCATTTATATTCAGAAAGTAAAGTTATGGCAATAAAGATAAAAGCACAAGAATCTATGAACTTTTTTATTTATCCGAATTTTAATCATTGATCTTTGTTTTCATTTGACAATTTTACAAATAGGGAAATTACGACCGGTTATCGATCAGTTAGGTTGCTTCGGATGTGAAGTCTTATCTTCAGTCGCTTTATGACGGAAAAAAACAAGAGATCCATGAATGGATCTTGACGCCCACGCTGTTAAGATAGTTTGAAGAGAAGGGTCTAAGAGAGGACAGATTCACGATTTTATTTTCCGTCTTGTGCATGGATCTAAACCAAAACGAGACCAGCATAGATACACCTTAATAGTTTATGAAGATGCTAAATCCAAAATATGCCTACAAATTATCTAATTAAAGATGAACGGACAGACAGACAGGAACCAAAATGTTACCTGCAAAGCGAGACCATGTAGGGAAGCTTTGAATAAAATATTATTGTGATTGGAACAGCAGTTCCTGAGATATAGTGATAACAAGAATTGTTATGGGACGAACAGACGGACGGACAGACTGACAGAAATGTTACCTGCAAAACTAGACCATAAATAAAGTTATTAATAAAATATTAAAGTAATCGAAACAGCTGTTCATGAGATATAGTGATAACAAGAAATAGCAATATGCATAGAGCTGCAGAAGACAGACAAATGGATAACAAAAGAATGAATAAATGGAAAACCAAAATGAGACCAGCATAGCTACACCTTATGAGAATGCTAAATCCAAAATATGAACTTGATTGGAATAGAGGTTTCCAAGATTAGCTGATAACAAAAATGTGTAAATTACGGGCAAATGACTCAATTAAAGACGAACGGACAGACAGACAGGAACCAAAATGTTACCTCAAAATTAGACCATGTAGGGAAGCTTTTAATAAAATATTAATATGATTGGAGCAGCAGTTGCTGAGATATAGGGATAACAAGAATTATTATGGGACGGACAGACGGACCACAGAGAGTGATAAGAATAGCCTGTGGGCTAAAAACAATATCCAATAGATGCCATTTTGACTGAACATCTTGAGAAGAAGATTCTATCATAACGATACGATAATCGATTTATAAGACCAATACAGACATATCAAGTGATGCAGTGTCAACACCGATAACTGATTTATCGGGCATCTGGTAAATTTCAGAATACCACAAAGCTGTTTGATGCATATGATATACAAACAATCGACAGTAGTCTTAAACCTAATAGTCATATAATACACTGGCATTGATAAAATAACCGACAGCAGATATGACTTTAGATAATTTCTTACCAGATGCATATCAAGTGACTTCTTTTTCACACATATTTCCTGTGGATCAGTGCAATTATATATACCATTCAGCCCTAATGATGGGACTTTGAACACGAGACAAATGAAGTAATTCGACAAGGCTGGCCAGGATGGTTGAAGACAAAATAGTTATGATTTAATAGAAAACAGGACACTTCCTGATATGACTTTAAGATAATTTCCCACCAGCTGCATATCAAGTGACTTCTTTTTCACACATCCTTTCCGGTGGAATAGTACAATTATATATACCATTCGGCCCTTAAGATGAGACATTGAACACGAGGCGAACGGAGTAGGGTGATTAGGCTGGCCAGATTTGTTGAAGACAAAATAGGTATGATTTAATAGAAAACAAGACACTTCCTGGCTTTCAGGAAACCCTAGAGTCCACTTCGCCTTATAGTGATTAACTAAAACTATGAGAAAGAACAGTCAGCAATGTGATAAACACATAAAAAACCGAGACTTAGGGAAGACAACATAGTCCAAGGATCAACAACTACACAAAAAATTCATGACTCTTGTTGACTTTAAAAATCCCCGATTCTACTTAGCTTTATTAAACACGTTCAAGAGATAATTGTTTTAGTTTCACTCTGACAAATCTGGAAAAATTTTGACAGTGTGGATTGTTTTGCACTAAAGAAAATGTTAACTTTGACAGATTCGCATTGGTGTTGTTTTGTCACATTGATAAGGAATGTCAAATCTAAAAATCCAATTACACGAGTAACTATTAAAATTCGTAAAGCCAAGATAGGTCATATTAAAAAGGGGATTGGCTATAACAAATCCGATTTTTGACGCAGGGAATTACAAAAAAAAAAAATAGTTCTCCCTTCAGTTAACTTAATACAAATTACGTTGGCACCAGTCAAGTGAGCAACAATAAATGTCATTTCCATAAATATCCGCTTATTAAAATCCCAGAATTAGTTTGATTCGGATCGAAAAGAGTAGAAAAAGCACTTATTTTGACAAGCAAATCAACTAGTTAAATTTTCAATTATCTTTAGTTATAGTTTCGATAATGTTGCGGAACGACTTTATCAGACCATCCTCAGATTTGATGTAGATAGAGTTGTTTCATCATTCATTAAGTGCAGAGAAATGGCCCAAACGGAGGGAATTATATGTGTGGAAGGACAATTATAATCGTTTTACTGGGATTGCAAAATTACGGCGCGCCTTGCATTTTTTTTACCATCTTTAATTGCTTTAGAATATAACCTTTGGATATTTTATGTGGAAACTGCCTTTTATAGATAATATATATCGTACCAGGTATTGCATAACTGGGCAAAACAATCTTATGGTATGCTTAATTACTCCATGTACCTGTCGTTATATACTTATGTATTAAGGACTGTTTATTCCGACGGCGAACGAGAAAGTCAATGCGAACACAACTAGTATGGTAATGTTAGCATTTCATTGGCTGACTCATGTTTGAATGAAGTCGTGTAAACTTCCGCTGCCAATCATAGAGCGTGTCCAGATGGCGATTGCAAAGGACATGTACCTAGTTACATCCGTTCGAGTTTACCTTTTCCTCGTGGCTTCTCGAACAGCTAAGGCTACAGGATGCACACGGCCCAACTACTTTTGGAAAATTGTGATTGTCTCGTAGCGTTGCCGTCTCTGTAGAGCCAAGTTCACCAGGTGGCGCAATGCGGTATTTTTCAAAGCAGTCCCGAACTATATTAAAGATTGGTCAGATTTTTATGCTGCATTACACAGTGTGCTGTGAGCCACGGAGGATAAAAGTGCGCAATCTCGTTTCTGTCGCGCAGAGACTAGGGATTGATATTAACTTCAGTTCCACTTCAATTCCCAAACACCCAGTCACCTATGAGTTAATTTATACACTACAAATATGTTCTGAATATTTCGTATATATCCGGTGCTAAAGTGGTACAGATAAAGCTTTTAAGGTGCTCACCAGTAACGTTGACATAAAGGTATGGATGTATTACCCGCTTGTGTCGTACTATAGGGTGTTAATAAACTCTTACTCGTTGTCTGTCTGTGTTTACTTAAGGGATACTGAAGTGTCGTACAAGGGGAATTCCCGTTTATTGCGCGTTTAAGACTTTATTGGTATGTGCCTGTGTTTACCCAGGGCACCCCGAGGCGACTCTGAATACATGCATTTGGTTGCATCAAGTATTCTTACCTTAGGGAGCTGTATCCATCCAATTCCGTCGTCCCCAAGGTATGCGTGTTGATTATACATGCACTTGCTTGGTTTCTGCCTCTCGGGTATAAACAAGTTAGCGCTTATTTCATATTTCATAAATCAGCACATAAATAGTTTAGCCCTGGAGACCCTGTGTGCCATTATTATGTCCCGTGGTCACTCTATGCCAATGTAGAGTTATTATTTAATCAAAAATAATTTGTATTTTATTTATGCACGTTCTTCGGAAATATTTAAATTTATCATACAACTTATGTAACGAGTATTTCAATTTAAACCGATTCTGTATCATTTATTAAGTTAGTCACACGATTTGGCATGTGGCTGCGAAGTGGTTATAGACTGTTTTTGTGTCATTGACGAGCGCTGTGACTAAATCCGTCATTTTATGGAATCTCACAATGTCAACCATTCTCCGTTTGTTTTTGATGATTTTAAACCGGGCAAGTTTATTGTCTTAATGTAATACAGATTTAACATGTCTGTTCAAAGTTGGGACTGTGGCGCTTAACGTTGTATTATTTATATAACCTACTTGTGAATGAAATCAACAGAAATTTAAACAATGCTGCAATAAAACATCAGCTCATTGTTGTCCTTAGAGGTCTGAGAGCCCCAGGGCAATGTAAATCCCTCTTCAACCACCAGCTGGGCACGCGGCCGTGGCTTTATATTGGTGGCGTACGTGTTCGCTTACTACATTGAACCTGCCTCGATGTACCGTTCACGGGATCGAGTCCGTTCTGAAAGGCGTTAATGGTATTATCACACTATACGTGGCAACCCACAGAAAAAAGGTATTTTAAGTGCCATTTTTGTTCTATCAGAATACAGGTCATCCCTGCTTCTTGTGTTGGTGATCACAAAGACTATAATCTGCCTAGTTTTGTACGCATTTGTCATTTCGTCGGTATTTATTTTTACTTTACGCTGCTGGAATAATTGAAGCGGACTGAAGTATTTTTTTTCCTGCCATCCCCAAAAAGTGGTTTTAATGGTGGTTGATTGCGTTATGCCACGGAACACATTGGACATCATACACACGAATTCCATTAAGCCGCTCTAGCTAAGCTCTCCAGCACAGCGGCTTTCCGTGTTTTCTGATTACGTTTTGACGTGAACAACCTGACTGACTTAATGAAATGCCCCGGTTCGCGTTGGCGTTTTCTACCTGTATCGGGCCAATCGGCATCACTGACAAAAAGAAAATCGATAAACAAGGTCTCTTCAACAATATACTTAATTGAATTTAATTGATTAACTGGCATACTCGGTCTTTGTTATCCAACAGATTACGTTCCCTACACAGAAACATACGACACAAATCATAAAATCATATTATGCGGTACTATAAAACTATCTGTTTGACGAACAAACGTAAAAAAAAAAAGGTTGATTAAGTTGAGGGCAAGAAAAACAAATTAGAGACTGAACCGTTGATATGAAAAATAATGTGTACGTACAAACGTATAAAAAACGTAAATTAAGTTAATGGTAAGTAAAACAATTTAGAGACTGAACCATTGATATGAAAAATGATGTGTTTAGCTTTTGTAGGTGCCAAATCGCTTCTGTCTGTTTTTTATGGACTATTCAATAAACGTTTGTCGGTTGTAACAAAGACAGTAAGGCTCTTGGTTGGTTTTCAAAATAAATTTAAAAATGATTTTGAGGATCTATTATTGAATGATCAGAGGTGTTATAGAATCAAAATCGACATGGCATGAAAGGTTACTAATACGTGAGTTACCGTAAATAGTCCCTGAACTGGCTGCAAGAATATTAGCAAAAGTAACAGAACACCCCGAGCAAAATTTTCCAAAACCAATCTTCCCAATCAGTCTACTCAGAGTCACGATGGAGTGACGTAACAAACATAAAGCGTTTTCACCCTTATTCATATTAAAATAAATACAGGAAATGATACTGTTCTTTTTTTTTATTTTATTTTTTTTTTATATAGTTTTCCAGCTCTAATACAATAAGGATAACTTAACATGAGTAACGTTTTAAATTATAAGTATTTTCACATTTATTCATATTGAAGGGCATTCGGGATATGATAGCGTTTATCGCTTATTCACGTTAAAGGAAACATTTGGGCCGTGTATTATTCAAGAGTATACCAGGGTTTTTCCGGGTTGGTAGTTAAAGATTAACGCAATCCACAGAGGTATTTCCTGATACAAGCAAATTGTTACTTGAAACATTTCTTTAAGCAAGGTTTTGTAAGGATCAATATGGTGATTATTTGAGAATTTGGTCCTGCTCAATGGAGAAAAGTTATGAAATGTTTAAATAACTGTCTGCAACTTTCTTTGAATGAATACAATTTCTCTTTAATAACTACTCTTTCGAATACAAACAAATATTCTTTTTCGCAAAATGTGACCACAAATACCCGGTAAACCATATTTATGTAGCAACTGATAATATTAAATAAAAACTGTTCCACTGACGTTCCTTTTCACAGTATGTGTTTTATCACAACACCTGATTCAAAGTAACCAATGTGTGTCACCATAGTGATGTGTCGCGAGCTGATTTCTCTATGTCTAGTAATCTGTATTATTTGGATTATAGATGAGTTCTGTAGGCAACAACGTACCGGAAAAAACATTATACATTATAGATTTAAACAGCCATGTACATACTCGGGATTTTATAGCCATGGGAAGAACTGAGACATTTTAAGTGACTACTGTCTGGAAATACACATTTTATAACAGGAAATGTATTAGTAGACACAAAGTGTAAATTATCAGAAAATTATATTAAGGATCTAAAAGAAATAGAAGCCGAATAACAGTCCAGGTTTATAAGTACACCTGTATGTCGATATAAAAAAATATAATGCCGCCATGTATTGTTTACACAAATCCGTGCAACAATTGTTTTTAAAAACTAACCTTTTCGTATCCCACCAGCCTCTGCTGATCTCGCCTGTAGTTTTATTTCCGTGAATGTCAATCAGTCAATCAATCAATTTATCACAAATCTACTGTTACAATCCAACTTTCACGAGCTGAGATCAATTAGTTCCAAAGACGTTTATTCAACACTCGTCCGATTAGCCTTTATCCGGCGCAAGTCATTATTACACAAATTAAATGTTCAAAGGCAGAATATTATGTTCGATAAGAGACGTTACAAACTAACTAAAGAAATATATAGGGTGGCCAAAGAAAATAAAAACCTGGCAAAAGAAGAAAAATGTTCATTACTTGAACAAAATACAAATTGTGTGGTCAATACAAAACGGAGTGAATCTAGGCCTTCACTTCCAAGGAGCTGTCTGAGGGCTTTCTGACCTGATATACTAGTAGATCAAATGGTGTCTCATATTTGTTGGCAGTTTCCAGTAATTATTGGTTTCACAAAATCGTTCATTACATGAACTGATTTGTATCAATTGCACAGTTATATTTATGATTGAGGTTTTTTTTTACGGATATCAGTAATACACGACGACAAATAGAAACTTTCAGTTTACTAAATATCATCCTTGAATTATAACATACAAATTGCAGTTTCTTGGTGGTATCTATAATACATGGCGGCTACCAGAAACCTGTAGTTCACTGATTTCATCCCAAAATTATAAGATACAAAATGAGGCTTCCTGGCAGTATCTATAATACGCAACGGTTAACGGACACCTCCAGTTAACTCATTATCATCCCATAATTATTAGATACAAAACGAAGTTTTAAGCTTTATTTACTTTCGTAAATATGATATAGAGTGTATTAGGTCGAATGCTCTCATAGCTAAGGGGAAAAGGAAGCCGATCTGCTTGTGTTGTTTGTATTGCGTCCTGTTGTTGTCGTCCTATATTTGTCCTGCCCTGGCTTTGTTTGTTGCCAGTGGTGTCGCGGGTGGTTTCTTCACCCATCGGGCTGACACGTCGTCATATAAGTGAAATACCCTTGAGTACGACGTTAAACCCCAATCAAACAAACAAAAAGGTCGAATGTAATTGTTAAACTTTGATATAGCGTCAGCTGTTATAATATTGTATGTATTTTTGTACTTGCTTGCTGCTCAAATTTATTTAACTTGTATGACGCACTGACATCATAACGGTTACGGCTATAATCCCTGATACACTTACGCATGGGCAATATAATATATGTAATGCCAGCACTCAACCAAGTGTGAAATCGAGTCTTATTACATGTCATGAATCCCTGTGCCACCTTTTTTATTCTGCATATTCTTGTTTCACCCTATATTCGCTTTTCTTTGTTAATACTCTGTTCTGACGTCATCCTTATCACTGTATCGAATTATAAGCATTATGAAGGATTAAAAGCTATGCTTTCTGCTCCTAGAATAATACAGTTTAAAAAGCCCTTACGTCTCTAGCGACAAGACAGGACAATGGCAAGAAGCAATACCAGAAGAAGGAAGCCTGATAGGCCGCGTCCAATCCCTTTAATAGTTAAATGGTCAGGGGCCAGTTGTTGGAAAGAGAATTAGTCGCTAACACCAGATTAAATCGCTAACATCAGGTTAGAGAAAGACTTACAACATGGTGTGACGTCATCTAATAGAGGATTAAATTTAATATTGCTTTGAGCAACT
This sequence comes from Mopalia muscosa, assembly GCA_031763545.1. Lineage (NCBI taxonomy): Eukaryota > Metazoa > Mollusca > Polyplacophora > Chitonida > Mopaliidae > Mopalia > Mopalia muscosa. The sequence goes on along the minus strand of JARFOD010086074.1, from coordinate 608 downwards.
GAGGCCTGAGTGTCAAATAAAACCTGACTGACTGACCTGTTTGTCAAAGTTGTATTCATTGAACTCTTCATTACTTATTTAGAAATCCAGTTTCAGTTAGGATACAAATTTAGCTCCATATTTAACTGTCCAATGTCACACACGCAATGGCGGTAAAGGTGTTAGCTCGCTAAAACACACTATCTCTCTTTTCATTGGCAATCAACGGAATAGATTACAGCAATTGAATTTCACGATGTCCGTGAATCTATTTCGCTTTATGCAACACTTTAAAAAAGATAAGGGTTTAGTTTGATCGATAGTTACATCATAATCAATTGACATAGTTAATATTGTTTGGTTTCACGTAAATGAAATCAGTAAAATTATTGTGATAATCGCATTTGGCAATATATATTTAAATCATTAATAAGGTCAATCGGCTTAGCTTAATTGTTTTTATGCTTCTAGTCAAGAAGAAAGATCTGTGATTACTCAATTACTTTTATGGTTTTCTTCTTGACTAGAAGCTTAAAAATGATGGGAATCAATTGTTGTTTGTTTGATTGGTGTTTAACGTCGTACTCAAGGGTATTTCACTTATATGACGACGGATTGTCCATTTCACA
>JARFOD010086063.1:0-18625 GCA_031763545.1 Mopalia muscosa | reverse complement strand
GTGAGCGACACGTTAGTGGGTCTATTGTCTGTGCGCTGACGGGGAGTCTACAGCTAATACACACACCCAACTAATGACTAGAGTGGCTATCGCTCTGTTCTGCCTCTAACTTTTCGAACGTTCTCTCAGAGACCCGTTTGTAAAGAAAGGGGCTATACGGTATTCCAAAATAACGAAAATACTGATATACATGTATTATTTATTTGCCTAAATTGGCATCCATGGGTTTGGAATAATAGCTGTCTGTATTATTTAATTTTAATTCAAATTCAAACCATAAACTCCCATTAAATAGACTTTTATCTCATTCTGGAGTTGTTCAAGCTATTTCCCTAAAGGGAATCTTAGAGATTGAAGGTATATAATTACCATGTACAATTATAGAAAGTATATGATAAATATGCAGCAAACAAGAGAGAAAATTAGCTTGCCTCTACTGGAATTCAAACCCGGGACCTTTGGGTGTGTTACACAATATAAGCTCAAATATATACAATTGTTGAGGGTTGTGTATTTATAAGCTAAAGGCTACTCAGCTCCATTATAATCATCAAAAGTCCAATTCACAGTATACTGATTCAAATCATTACTTCTTTTTGCTGCCAGTTTCCTTTAAACATGACATCTAGCAATTGCATAGTCAGTGCCAGGTTCATGGACATGATTTTGCAGAAACCAGTTTTCCACAAAAAAAATCTTGTTAAATTACGAGTGTGGATCTCAGAGAGGCCAATCAGAGAGCACACACGATCCTGGTGTTTACTGAGCATGTGTACAACATCAACCTTTCTTAATTTAACTTGTCCGGAAATTTTCCACCCAAGGTGAAAATCAACAAATACCCAGGTATCGTCCCAATGTTGTTTTTTCGTCCAGGAAGCCTGTTTAATTTGGAACATGACAAATTTAAAGTCTGGCAGACAGTTACACGCACTGAGTTTAATAGGCCTTAAATTCTCGCCTCTTTTCTTTTTTAGATTGATGCATTGAACGAAGGCCTGCTGTAACTGGGTGCAATCAATATAGGGTAGTTTGGATAGAAGTTCTATCTGTTTATAGTTCTATATATTGGTTAATTAATTAAAACCACCCTCCATGGCAACTAACTTCTGAGAAGACCAGTCACATAGTTTTTTAAAGTTCTATATATTGGTTAATTAATTAAAACCACCCTCCATGGCAACTAACTTCTGAGAAGACCAGCCACATAGATTTTTATAGTTCTATATATTGGTAAATTAATTAAAACCACCCTCCATGGCAACTAACTTCTGAGAAAACCAGCCACATAGTTTTTTTATAGTTCTATGTATTGGTTAATTAATTAAAACCACCCTCCATGGCAACTAACTTCTGAGAACACCAGCCACATAGTTTTTCAAGAATTGATTACCTAATTTCAGAGTTAACATTGAACAAGTACAGGCCTGTGCTGTAATATTTCTCTGGCATAACCTTAAAATGGGTCCTCTAAAACTTTATGAGATCACCATACAATTGCATCCTCCCCTGGTTTGCTGAAAATACAATCTTCAGTGGCAAAATGCATATTTAGAGGAGGACAGCAAACAATTTGGGAAACCTATAAATCTGTCCTCCTAAATTAAGGTTGCGTAACCATGGGAAAACCCTGTTCTGTCCGTTCTTCCCAAGAGCACAGGCCAGCAATTTGTAGTTTTTTAACAATTTTTTAACACTTTATTGCCATTTGTATAGTGCAAGAAAAATCATTGATTAAAAGTGATTCACTAACAGGAATAGCCACAAGATTGATTGATTGGTGTTTTAGGCCGTGCTTAAGGGTCTTCCACTTATATGATGGCAGTCTATTCCAACAATAATTGACACTAGCACAACTAAGATGTGAAGCATTTCCATAATGTTGGAAAGTTAATATTCCTCCAATGCTAAGCAAAGACAGTATTGCTACCCTTTGAACAAACTGCCATTAGCCAGAGGGCTAATAGCCACAAGAAATGCAGGAGATGCCATCTGCTGACTTCTGTGGAAACCATATGGCCCTACCAAATTTTAGATTGCTGCTAACTTGCAAATCTCCACTGCCCCAGATTGTGCAACCATGGAAATATACATCAACATATGAAACTTTGTTGCCGTCAACTAATCAGAGGAGTTTCCAGGGTCAATTTGATTCTGGAAAATGATGGGTACCCAAAATAATAGAAGCACAAATAATTGTCAATGCATAATTATTTAATTGTGGATAGGAACCTGGTAAACTATTCTAGAAGATTCCTTGCTAGTACATGTATAAAGCAAAGCTTATCCTTCTACCAGTACACTAAGGGTAAGCTTATATAAGGAATACACTTTAGCACCTGTGGCGAAATGCTTAGTTTGTTTTATTGTAGCGGCATAATGATATAAGAAAAAATAAATTGGATTAGATCAACTAATTAGATGTCATTAGTGACTTAATTTTAATTAAATCTTCCTTTGAAGATGCAATAGCCTTTTTTATTGCCTTTATGATTACCTACTTGTAATTAATTTCAGGGAAAAGATAAGGTCTCTCCTTGTACTATTTCAGATGAGCCAGAAAGAGAGGATGCATTCACAGCAGTTTGTATTAGGACGGCTGGAGTCTAGTTTAATAATTATACTACATGTGTATTATTACCAAAGATTATATCATGAGTTTATTTAGCGTTTTTTCCTGTTCTTATATAATATTAGACAGAGGGGTATCACAGTGTTTTGAGACACCCTTATAGTCTTTAGAGACACCATGTTTCAAGCAAATTTAACATAGGAAACTCCGAAAGATAGGTAAAATCTAAAACACCCTCATTTATGTAAAAATGGTGATTTGAGACACCATCTTCTTGGTTTCTGGCTAACACTTGCCTGTACTTAAGAAATATTTAACTTATCTGGCAATGTAATCTGAAAGGGGAATATATATTATAGGCAGAACAAGTTGGCTTGTTTTGATAAGCGCCATCACTGCCTTGTAAAAGGTTATTTCTCTCATGAATAACACTATAAGTACATAAACCGGTAATAAGTTTGTTTCACTTGTTTGTTTGATTCGGAATTAACGTTGTACTCAAGGGTACTTCACTAATATGACGATAGATTGTCCACTTCACACTGCACCTAGCCTTATTCAGTGGAAAACCTTGAGGAAACCTCGTGAAAAAAAGAACACCCCCGCAATTGCCGGAGCCACAACATGTGACTCACTCATATACCTGATGGTCGACAGATGGACTCGATCCCATGAACGGTAAATTGGAGTAAGATTAGGGAGTGCACACACCACCGCTGAGCCACAGCCGTTTGATTTAGAGATAAGCAGTATCATGGCCTTGTTTATGGTAATTTCACATTATAAACCAGTTACATGAGTCAGTTGAATACAGGGAAAACAGGGAACCATAGACTGATCAAGTCCATGTAATAAGAGCTAATTCCTGCCTCAGGTTCTTTGCATTGATTTGTTATTTGATTTGGATTTTAATCCACACTTTATTTTAGTCACACAAGAGCCAAAAGAACTTAACCAAGGAAATTGGCTTCATGCTGTATATATTGATTTATTCCACATTAAATCCACCAAAACTGGAAGCACTGGCTTTCTTTAGAAGTGAAGAAAAAATATTCTGTTTGTTTCAATCACCTTGATCAATTGGGACCACTTTGATGTGTTCTTTGACAAAAACGCATCAAGGGGATTTCAAAGAATCCGTCCTTCTAAATTCTGAAAAATGATAGTTTTCTTACAAAATACTGACTCAAAGGACTTAGTGTTGCAATGTCCTGCGAAAGATAGTTTTACAACAAAAGGATGATATTACACAAACAATGAAAAGACAGACCACAGTTTCTTTGATGTGTTTTTCCAATACAGAAAATACCATAAATATTCACAGTTTTAAAACCAAAATTTTCGCAGCTTATGAATAGTTAAAGTATAGCATGTACACTGTGTATACACATCTATTAAATGGGAAAATTCAAAGACATCACAAACATATCGGCTTCATGTTGCCCCTTAGCTGGAAGAGCAATAGGGCAAACAGGAAGCTCTAACCCATTTTTCCGCTGTATTAAATTAGGCCCAAGCATTTTTAATAAACTAATTTGTCAATTTATATTTAGATTGACTGATATTCAACATCATGCTTAAGGATATTTCACTTGTGAACAGCAATACATTGTATAACCATAATGTGAAGAATAATATACAAATGATCTTTATGACAGCTTAAATACAGCAATATTTGCCAATTTCTGAAAAAATTTACAAATATATGAACATTTCAGCAACGTTGAATCCTCAATATTTACCAATTTCTGGCTCAAACCATAAGATATTTGCCTATTCTTTTCCAAAATATGCAATATTGAATGCTAAATACTCCAGATTTGCCAATTTCCATTCAGTTTCACCTTTATCCAATACTTACCAAAGTGTATCCCAAAACATTAATTATTTGCATATTCATGTGGCAAAATATACAATACTGTAATTATATTGAGTCCTATTGTTACATCTTAAATAACATGTACTAGTTAAGTACTGTGACATTTATGCGAAGTTGCGAACCCATTTCTGTCCTGAAAATATGGGCTTTTAAATTCCAACCAATTGGTCATTTCCCTCCCAAAACATGCCAAATTGAATGATTTCCTCATTTCACTATCTACGATTGGCTGGATTTTATGCCTACATGTGTTCTCAAGGTCTAACCAAGAATATGTAACATGCTTGTATCATCAACAGTACATGTAGCTTGTAACATTTGGAGTTCACATGCTATTCATCTTTCAACATGTACTAAACTAAACCATCCATAAAAGAAAACAGTGTCTAAAACTCTGTCTCAACAATCTACAAGTATCGGGAGAAAGCTTAAATTCAATCGCAATTCAACTCTTAGGGGATTTACCCTTTCTATTATTTCTTTCCGCTTCTCTGTCCACGGCTTTCTTAGACTCCAACATAATTGAATATTTCCCTGGTCGACTTGGTCAACGAGGATTTGTTTACACAATCTGATGCCGGAGACGATTGTCAAGCACTAAGCGAGATCTTTGGTGTAGTATTGACATCGCCAACATCAAAGTGAATTATCGCAGATCGATATAAAAACATCAAACAATTTGCTTTTGAAGTATTATTCCTGGATACGGAAACAAAAGAGGACTTGAGTTAAACCCTGTATATTAACACTTTAAAATCCATCAAAGAAGGAACTAAGACAAAAGACCCACAAATATTCACAGCAGTAATTAAATAATTATACAGAAAGAACATACAGAATTAAACAGGCAAAGTGAAGCAACTTTAATAAAATTCTATATGCGTCATTCATGGGTAACCGTTACACAAAGCATGATGTACATTAACATTATCATATTGTTTCCTACAATCACACAGAGAAATATTGTAGCCTTGATGGTGTGGGTACTTTTCCAACTTTTTCAGTTTCATGGGAATAGGGAAACCTACAGACTTAGTCTTAGCTAAAACCCTTCCACCTGTCACTTTTGTCGCTTTCTAAAAATGGTTAAAATGACAGGTAGTAAATTTTTACATGGGAAAGATAGGAAAAGCTACAGAAGACGTACTCAGGTGATGGCTTTTAAGCTCTCATCTAAAATGTTCATGGAGAGCCCTCAAGAGGTACTTTGTAAATACAAATGTATGTACTTACATTTCCATAATAACATAGAATTTTATACAATTCTGGTAAATACAAATTTAATTTGAAGTAAAAGGTACATGTATTCAAGAACAGGACTTCTATCAATCTTTGTAAATCGCAAACAAAATACTGACCATTCTTGTGAAACAGTTTCGGTGACCATTGAAAAATGCATTAATCTATTAAAGTCATGAAGGCACAAACAATTATGAATTAGAAAATAAAAGTCAAACGATAATAGTGAATAAATATTTATGTTAAAGAAAGAAAAATGTGTTTGTCTCGACGAGGACTCCAACTGGAGACTGGCTAATGCTAAAGGCTATTCATTCAGAATATTTATGAAAACTGTTGTCTACAAATGTATTTTTATTTTCTTCTCATCAAAAGAGTTTAAAATGCAACTGGGTGAACGGCAAAAATAGTTTGTGTTTGGCAAACAAAGTCTAAAATGGGACATGCTTTTAAGCTTCAACACCTGTTTTTGATTCATTAAAATCCAATATACATTTTAAATTCAAAGAATAAAGTATTAAATGGAATACACTTTTCAAAATAATATTAAAAAAGTATGAATAAGCCTTAATCTTTCAAGATTAAAAACCAATTAGCCGTGCTATTTTTTGTCAAAGCCTAAAAACCTATTGTGTGAAAATAATCATCAGGGCAACAAGAGTTGAGCATTATTTAACTCCTAGAGCAAAAGAGCTCCCTGAGGCTACAAACCTCTTGTAAGTTTCAAGAGGCACTTTGGTGTTCTCGCCTCAGACAATTCAAAGACCGTGTTTCTACAGAGCTATTCATCTGACGATATGATGTTCTTCTACGAGCCTTTTCAAATGGACCTCAAACTAAGGCAGAAAAAATTCAGTATCGTTAATTGCCATAGAAACTTTGACATCAAAGCGTCCAGTACAATGTACACAAAAAAATGGACTAATTTAAATTTCCTGAAAGGATGACGATGACTTCACAATTCTGTGGCGTTTTTCGATTTATTGCTGTGTAAATTGGGCAGAGTGTGAATTGTGTAGCCCCTTACAAAAACTCACAGTCTCTTCCGTCATAAAGTACAAGATGTCAACAGAAAAACTGCAATAATAGACTGGCGTGTGTCGTACATTTTGTCCATGTTGAATAAAAGGCTGACATCTGTATTAGCAAGACAGATTGCTTGGAAATACCTAGAGGCATTCTAGGCCAGAAACGATAATTATCACGTCAAATGGTTCACCGAAAAGAAAAAAAAATGTATAACAACTGACGAGAATGTGACATAATGTACACGCCTGCTATTTTTATCATCGCAGTGCTAGTTAGTTCTGTTTTGTGTAGCCCCAATGAAATTACATCCTAACTCATACTCCTGTATGAACCCCAGGGGGTTAACAGTAATTTGCATGTTAATAGTTTCTCGATAAGCTTAATAATGGAACGTAAGGAATAAAAAATATGTGCTTTGTTGTTTGTAAATTTACCACAATTAAATTTGACATACTGTAACTTCAGTTCAGAACGGCGTGTACACAGTAAATTCAACAGCAACCACAGATACAGAATTTAAAAAAAATTCAAACAGGGTATTTTCACCTTTCCAATTTCCTAATTGTATTGTATCAGGCATATACAATGTACTTTAATATTTTAGTTAACACAATGTTTACATGTATACCATATACTGCATTTAACTTTTACATGTAATTTAGCCCAATAAGAGAAAACTTAACTAACACAAGTACATGCAAGTGATGCAACTGACATCCCATGGTGTCAATTCAACATGGTACAAACAACTTTCATAGTCAATTCTAAAGATAATACATACATACATACATACATGTATTATATTGTTTGTTAACTTTTAATCCAAAATATATCACAAATTTTTGATTGTTCTCTCTCCATAGGGGCCTTTAACCTCCAATGTTACATATACCACATACTTTATACAAAGATGTAGTGTTTACGCAGGGAAACTTGAAGTACACATAGTACAGACTCCAACAAACCCACTTAATCCAGGGTATGGTTTTTTTTTACCTTGATACCAATACCTGTAATTATCCAGATTTACCTGTATAATGACACACACAGGTAGGTGACCTAAACTGTCATCTGATTATGTTACCTGTAACCATAGCCCATCAATCACCCACCTGATTAAGTGATTAACGTCTGATTTATCACCTGGACAAAAACTATACCATTGTAGGATTCAGATACATTGACAAAAACATCATGTCTTTTCAATACACCGGAAATTTTAAACCTCTTCGTTGACATAATTTACTTACTAGTATTTTTCTCTTTATAATGCATCTTCTTTTTAAAATAAGTTTATTACTTTTTTGTGTTTTAAAAAAACCTTTTTATTCTTTTTTCTCAAAAAGTGATTTTCATATTAATAATGAAAATTAAATTAGTGACTACTGAAAACTCTTGTTGTTTACTTTGAAATGCAATCAAGGTTCTCAAGGAAGAATAAATGTCAGTTTACTAACAGAAGTGTGAAGAAAGAAATCAATCCATTTTAGTCTACTTACATGTATATGCAGTATTGTTTTATATTTCTACAAGCAATCACACTGGCACAGGGATGTAGATCAATTAAAATAGAAGAATCATTAATAGATGTATAAAATTTATATTTTATATTTATAGCACCAGAAAAATTTCATTTCTGAGAAAACATATGAGAAGGCATGAAATTATGGACATGATATTTATTAAAATTATATACATGTACATACATATGCCAAAAAACAAATAACTTCATGTCATTGATTTTTCTCCCAAAGTGCACTTGGGAAGTGGTTTTCTCTGTAAAATCATGGCATGTAACAATTACATATAATTTATGGAGCATAAAGCTAAGTAGAGTGTACTTAAATCTCTAGAGAGACTACCAGACCACATTTTTGAAGGGCTTGTTAGGGGGGATATTTATGATGTTATGGGTGACCTTCAGCCTGAGCTACTTCACCCTGCTTTTAGTTCAGTCAATCTATTGTTATTCTTGAGTAATTACCTTAAATCTTCTTAAAGCTTGAAAATTTAACAATTAAAAATAAATCCTTCAGTTCTGCTTGCAAAAGCCAATTTTATTTTAATAATCGCAGGTTAAACGTCAACACACAGTGTTTATTTATTATCTTGAATCTTACTAAGAAAAACTTTTAATTAGTTAAATTTAAAATATCCCTCAATTAATGTACACGTACAGATGAATTATGTTCAAACATTTGAATATTTTTAGGGTTATTCCGTAAGAATAAACTTATAAAACAATCGGTAATTAATTCACAGTGCCTTTTTTGGTCAATTACTACATTTAGCAACATAAATTCAAGAACAAAACATTGTACATAAATAATGATTAGAGTATTTCCAGCCATATAATACAACAATAACTGAAATTCAGTCAGCAGAAACTAACCTTAAAATTACAGGCTGGGGTTCAACAAGGCTGAACTTTGTGACCCTTAATCTTTGAGAAAAACTTGTGTCAAGCTTTTATCTTGTTGTTAGATGAAGTTTATTAGAAGTCTGCATGCAATGAAATAAAACATATCTGGTGATTCACAGATGGGACCATAATCAGTTCAACTATCGGGTTACTAATGGGCCATTTCCAAACATGCAACTGAATAATTGAGAACAGATTGTTAAAAAATAACCCCACAAAAATTGATGCTCTTTGTCACATCAAACACATAACATATTTTTTAACAGTTTTGGATGATTTCTAGTGGAATACATAATTTATTTGCATCAAACAAATTTCCAGAGATGGATTTATTGACTAATGTTTAAAGCAGAGTTTAGTACATGTACCGTAGTTGCCTAGTTGGTTTGTTTGTTTTAATAGTGCTTAAAGGGAAAGACCCCTGATTTTTTACCTAAACTTAGTATTTTAATGCATATTGCCAAAGACAAACATCCGATAACTGCATTCGAGTAAGCATAGCCATTAATTACTTAATTTATCAGGCCGCCCTGTTCCTGTTAGTGCTTTGAAAGCACTAGGGTAACAGGAAGCTCCCTTCAACCACCCGCTCCAAAGTTAATTGAAGCAAACTTGATCAAGAACCAGAATCAGTTCAAGAAACATCAAAAATGTTGTGTGTAGATGTGTCTACATGTAGTCCATAAAAGTAAAGAAAAATCTCTAATATTTATTTTAACCCTTTACAAAGAATAGAACAGATTAACCATATTCTATAAAGTGTATCAATGAAAGTTAAATCTGTAATTACAGTAATAGACAGATGTGCTTTGATAAACTGCATACTTCCAAGTCTTATAGAGTCTGGTTAGTAAATATTCACATTGAATTGTCAGCTTAAATCATTAAACCCTTTTATTCAAATGTACCAATAAAACAAACGTTTATTTAAAAGGTTGTACTTCACCTTAAACTACCTATATTTCAAAGGAAATTCAAAGTTCAAAATATTTTTCTTTGAAGTGTAGCTCTTTAGTGGTAGAGACCAAAAAGGTCCTAATGGTGTTTGTATGAGAGATTTATCGGGGAATGATACTGCTTGATACACTTCTTGGGCGTTCTAGCCACTGTATTTATCAGAATTGTCAGTTTGTTTAAAGATCAGAAAATTAATGTGCCCACTGAGAATATAAACAAGTCAATCATACGAAGAGAAAATGGGTCATCAATGGAAGTGTACATGCCTGTAAGACTGCACATTAGACAGATTTAATACCTGTACGGCACGTATATTCTACAATAACCAGTAGAAGAAGAGAAATAAAAATGTACGCTTTAAAAAAAGGAAGGTGTGAAGAAAAAAGCAAATCTGAGAAATTTTTGCATTTTTTCCTTTTTAAATGACTAACTAAGAGTAACTGACATTTTTTTATAACACCTGAATGAAAAAAAATTAAGAGAGATTTGATGACAGAAATAATTAAAGTTTTTTTATGTTTAGATTTAGCTTAATTTGCATTTTCTGCAAATATATCTCACTTCTGGTTGACATTAATGAAGGTGATCTTTATGTCTCTAGATATGTGTTAAATAACACTTTTCAACAATGCTCAGGTGTGCAAGAGCGATAGCACGCATTTCAAAGTACTGACTCAGAATATTTTGCAGGTGTATCAATGTTTAATTCTGAAAAAATAAAGAAAATATGAGCACATGCATGGAAGTTGTACTTTATTCTTTATTACTTTATGTTCATTCATTAATCATAGTTATCATTAACTAAATATAATACATTTATAATTATAAGATTAAAAGCTTATATCGCATTTATCATTACATGTACTATATGTATTTCTGAAGCAAGGGGTCTCAATTAAAATCATCATTTAAACTAGCATTTAAACCTAATAAAATTTATAATAGTGAAGGGAGGCTTCATTATTATAAATTTTATGAGGTTTAAATGCGTTTTCCTGCTATATGTATTTCAGGTGTGACTTGTCCCATGATATCAAATTCATTTAAATTAGCATTTAAACCTAATAAAAATTATAATAGTGAAGGAGGCTTCATTATTATAAATTTTATAAGGTTTCAATGCGTTTTCCTGGTACCTGTATTTTGGGTGTGACTTGTCCCATGATATCAAAGTCTTTTACTGAGTAACACAACAGCTGCATTTGGCTTCACCTTATGCAAGTCAGTGCTTACATTTTGTTTGATTTAGGTTTAATGTCATATATTTACTCAAGGGTATTTCACTTCTATGACGATAGACTGTCCATTTCACAATGTTCCTTGCTAAAATACTGTTTAAAACCAGGGGGAAACCACATAAAACCACCCTGCCATTGCTGGAATCACAGCATACCTGATAAGTCAACAGACAAACTATATCCTATGAGCCATACATGTACATGGAATGTTGGAAATCGGTTATTAATGCATGTGTTTTGTTCTGGCAGTTTTTGATCCTGGATTAAGCCAAAATGGCTGCATCTGACACTTTTATAGTGAGCTACATGTATTAGGAAAAAGCTTGAACTGTCTTATGGAATCCATTCCTTTCTTATTTTTTTCATGGCGTAAAGATCATACACGCACCTTACAGATGGATTTTCCCGTTACTGCTGTCTAAGGCATTAATCATCGCACCAAACATTTAAGTCTGAAGAAAACACTGAAACGAAGGACGACAGTGATCCATCATTTGTGACAGACAACCACTATGCAAATGACTAAGATGGTCAAAGATGAGATTTAAAAGCTCCTCAGTAAATAGAGGCGGCTGATTAAAAGGCCATTAGTGATCAATTATTGGAAGATTAGGTAGAGTTCCTGTCAGATGACATAACCACATTGAGAACCATTCAATGCAGATGCAATAGACGTGATTTAAATGATGCCAACGTTCTTTTTATGTTTTGTCTTTTCTTATTAAAATCATACAGTAATTATTATCATATTTTTTTTAAAAACGGAAGGAAATTTTTAGCCAGAACTATTTTGTGGGGGCAGGGGGATTTAGTTTCAAAAACATGCTAGAGAATTTCACATAAAGCTTGTTGGGTGGGTGGGTGATTAGAACTTGGTGGATTTAATGGCGGCTCACATATGTAAACAAAATTGCTGGAGATTTTCAAGCAAATCTGGTTAGTTGGTGGGTTGTTGATGAATTTGTTGGTTGGTTTTATGGTGATTACATTTTTACTACTGAAAGAATCAGGGGCTTGGGGGAGGGGGTGGGGGCTTGAGGGAGGGGGTGGGGGTTTTCCAATCTTGTTAATTCATACACTAATACTGGTTAATCTCCTTGTTAAACTTGGACTCACTTAGCAATAATTGTGTGATCATTCTCTCCCAATGTCTTTTGGTCATTGAAACAGTACAGTCTTGTACTTCTATTTGTAACAATAGGTGTACCAGAACTGTCATATTGATTCAAATGACTTATTTACCACTTCTGATTGTGACATCACTGACATGTGCTATTAATTGGCAGTTTTTATGTCACTTATTTCATTTTTTGAAACATAAATGTGAGGTGTGATTTTCTGTGGTAAAAGGATGGATTCAAAGGCTTTCAAACTAGCTTTATGTATAATTATGTGTTTTGTCACTGCATCTATTCTAGAGTAGAAATGGCCCCATTTTAGTCTAACAGAAAAGGGAATGTCAGTTCTGACCATTCTCATTTGTAAACCGCACTACATGTTGCGAACTTTGGGTCATTTTGGGGGACAAGGGTCAGCAACACCCTTCCTGACCAGGGTAGTCTTCGCACACCCTGAAGTATATGTGAATTCGATTCTCTATAGGAGAACTCCTTGACACTTCTAAATAGCTCTGGCCTCAGAGCACTATGTCGAATGAGAAGAATAGAGCCACAAGTCGATGGTATTTAGGCAGACGTAATTAAGCGTTGATTTTATTTCGTAAAGATGGTACAGTAACACAGCTCTCTTTCTCCGAGATGGATGGTTTGAAGATATCTCCCCCTTCCCTCAGTTACATGAAATTTTGTGACGAAAGTATAATTTTCCAATTTTGAACACTCCTAAATAATTAGCTGCGAGGGAGTTTGTCAAGCCAAAAACAATTCTAAAGTATGTTTCTCACCCTGGAGGTTTTATAGCAAATTTTATCTACAAAATAACAAACAAGTTGTCACCACTCTATGTCCTAAACATACAAATAAGTGGTCATCCATCTTGGGGTTACAATGGAAATCAGTTGAGAGCCCATGCAAACAACATTTTGATATTATTATAAACAGTACATTGAAAACATAATTCAAGACACAATGGTATTTATGAAAATATAACCGAGTTATTAAAACAAGAGGTTAACGATAGATTATAAACACTCACAATCATATTTCCACAAAACAATGGGTTTAAAGGCACTTCCAAACTAACTAGTTGAATACATGTTACACACAAAGCCAATGATTTAACCTACATTTAACATACAAAATAGTGGAGTGCATTTAAACAAGCCTATTGTTTGCTCAGTTATACCAAGAATAATACAGTAAGGCGTAGAAATAATATGCCTGTAGAAACATAAACATGTATCATGTTTCCCAGCTGAACACAATAAAATCAAAATAAGAAATTATTAACTAATTTGCATATTCAAAACTTTTATCAGAAATGATACATAACAATCAGCAAACTACTACAACTAAGAAATGACAAATAAAAGTATAGAATCCAAATAATTACGTATGGAAATATCCATATATTTCACAACATGTATAAGTTTCATCATTTAGAGTTTTCTTTAAAAATGTATGGGAAAAAAGGGAAAAGGAAAAAGGAAACCGCTTTGCCTAGAATACACATATAAACACTTATTTTTAGAAATATATGCGTACGACAATGAAACAAAATATGACAATATATTCATGACTGAAAATTAAATTCAGAGATTATGATGTAGATGTAAGATATTGTATAACAATTAAGAGGAAATCAATATCAAGGTATGAAATAATTCAATTATAGGCACTTGCTATCACATAACAATCCCATAAAATAATAATAATTGATAGTGCGCTAAAAATTAATGATACGATTCAGAGAACATATATATTTTTTGCTTCAGTTTTAAAAATACACATTAAGTATTACATGTCTTTGTTATCTTTTAACAACAATCAGAAAAATATATACTTGGTGCAAATAGGCTGAGTGATTGGTGTTTTATACCATGCTAAAGGGTATTTGACTTATATGATGGCGGTGTATTCCAACAGTAATTGACACTAGCACAATCAAGATGTGAAGCATTTCCGTTATGTTTAAAGTTAATCTTCCTCACTAAGTAAAGACAGCATTGCTACTCTTCAAACAAAGTACCCCTTAGCCAGTGGGTGTGTTCTATGTCATGTCAAACTTGCTCAGTAATTGGCTAAGAACAGATTGTTTAGAGCAGAGGAATGCTGTCTTTATATACTGCTGGTGGAAGCTAAACTTTCCAACAAAGAAAATGCTTTACATTTTACTCTGTCTAGTATCAAATACTGTTGTAATTCACTCAGCTCACATAAGTAAAAAAACTCTTAAGCATGGTGTAAAACAACTGCTCTAGTAAGAGTTTTATTCAGAGCTACTCTGCATTACAATGATTGGCCAATTGAATGCAGCATGTAACGGAACAATACTGCCAAGAGTTTGATTGGTTGCGTGGAAACTTCTTTGCATGGTAAGATGTTGTGTTACGAGAGGACTCTAAAATGCCAGCAATAGTCAATCAATTCAATGAGTATTGTCTATGTAACCACCCCTACAGGCACCAAATCTCAGTATGTACAGTATATACCACAATAGTGCTTTACAAAGTTAAACAAATTGTCAACATATGTAATCAGCATGTTAACTCGAAACTTGTTCACTTTATCTGCCAAGGTGTGTAGCTGTAATTCTGTTTATATACTACCAATCTGCCAAGGTTTGTAATGCAGATTAGCTTGCAATAAAACTCTTGGCGAAGATGGGTGTTAAACTACCATCTTCACTACCTTGTCAAATTATCACTAAAAACATTGTTTTGCGTTAAAGCCATAGATAGCTAAAGATATAAAACTGTAAACAAATGAAAGAAGTCTGTATCTAGGTTTCCATTGCATCAAAGCAACGTTTGTCTCCCCTGTCTACTTGCTATAGCCTACGGACACACATGTAGCATGCTGGGGACTTGGGCGATCCTAAGATAAAAAAATTATCAACCTAATCAGGGCAACAGATGATTTAATAATCTGTTTTTAAAAATCTCACATTAATTTGGCTTATTTCACATGTTTAAAATGTGTATTTGATCCTCGGCCTTTTACTATTTGACATCATATGCACTTTCTAATGAATTAAACTTCTGATGGACCATACATACAACAAGGCACTCCTTTACACTTGTCTCACAACAAGCAACCCTATTTATTTTCTGCTGCCAAGCTTTGAATATAAAGGGTGAAGGAGATATTTTTTTAGTTTTATTTATTAAGTTTAGATTTGATGTATCGAGTAATTAAGGTTTGTGGTCGTAGAGTCCATTCCACGATGGTGTTGTGTGGTGTGGCCACTTGATCTCCCTGTAATCTGTCCAGCAATGTCACACATAGTATAGCGCCTAGAAATATACAAGACAGTAGTCAACTTTCACATAACAAATATATATTATTTAGAAAAGATTCTCCGATTACACAGTATTAGGATGGATATGAGTAAAAATCTAAGTACTCTAACGCCAAATACCTCCGACATTCAAGCATCCTTTATATTGTATGGTAACACACTTGGTTCATAGATTTTCATCATAAAATTTAAAATTGTTCAAAGGAGTGTGGCAAAATGATATTTTGCACCCAGACATCCATCTTTAATCCATAAACCTGTTTATAATATTCAGGGTTGATAATTAACATCGACAACATTTTCAGACTTTCGGAGAATTGGTATCAACATTCAAGTTACCTTTAACCTTTGCCCTCTGGCACATAGATGCAAAACAAACTGATTCCATCTCGATGTTCCGAACACCATTCTCTCGGAGATGTCGTAAATATGCAAGTTTTTCTTTCTCTGTGTAATCACAAAACGCCCCATCCAAACGACCTTGAGCTGAAAAATAACCAGGAATTGACCATAATTTGTTATAACAGAAGCCTAGAAAAGAAGCTTTAATATGAAATTTGCACACGGATCATGTGATACATGGACTGCAATTACAGGTATCTTTGTCTGGTGATAAAAGGGGAAAGTACCATAGTGAGAAAAAATATCAGGATTTATCTCAGGTGATTGAAAAATTTACCAAATTTAGATTCTGTTTAAAATGGCACTATAATGCATTGCTCTTAAACCTGTCAATCTTCTAACATTGGCAAAGTTGCTTGTGACTGAGATTGCGAAGTGGTTTTTACAAAGTTTCTTTATAAATTTCTACCACCAATACCACAAAAGGCAAACTGTCAAATACAAGGATCTGTATACTATTGAAATAAAGTTGGATCAGAATGAGGCCTTCATTAAATATGTTCACAAGAAAGGTTATTGGATTGATTGATTGGTGTTTCACATCGTGCTAAAGGTATTTCACTTATATGACCGCAGTGTATTCTAACAATAATGGACACTAGCACAACCATGATGTGAAGCATTTTAATAATGTTGGAAATTAATCTTCCTCCAGTGCTAAGTGAAACAGCATTGCAACTTTTCAAACAAACTGCCCTTTGCTAGAGGGCTAAAGGTTGACTTCTTTGTTTCTGCAATATATTTGCATCATATAACAATGTGGACAAAGCTCAGTAGCAATAGGCCTAGCCTTAGTCCTGAAACTCAGGTCATTATTATTATTCCATTTTCCTTAAAGATTTTACATGTTAATCTTTGATATAGAGTTTATACTAAGAGTCCCTGTGATTAAGTTTATAAGCAACTACCTTCATAAAAGTCATCTGCACACATGGTGTTTCCACGGATAGTTTGGAAGCCATCCTCTTCTCTGACACAAGCCATCAATTCATCCACCAAGCCCTCATCTACATGAGCAGGAAATTTCTTCGGCTTACCCAAAACTTGCTGAAACATGTGATTATATTTATTTTATTGAACTAGCATTTATTGCTGTGGCTTTACTAGTAAATAAATATCATTATATCATTAAATGATAATTGACTCAGTGGCAGAAATTTGTTTTTAACAAATTAAATCATCTGTTACCTTGAAATCTGTTGACAATTTTATATGTGAGAAATTCTCAGGGTAGACACAACTCATGAATTATGCCTATATGTGTGTTGGTAGGGTATCGCAACTAGATTGAGTTTGAAATAAAACTGAGGGAAAACCATCTTGTAAAAACCAGTTGATGTATGGACTTGAACCCATGATCGACATGCTGGAGTAAGATAGGTAGGTGGACACTAAACGGCGGCAGAGAGAAATGAATGAGAAAAGAGATACGACTGTGTTAACTTACTATGGTGAGAGAAGGTTCCAGATATCCATCCACAGCCAATTCTGTGATACGACTGTGTTAACTTACTATGGTGAGAGAAGGTTCCAGATATCCATCCACAGCGGATTCTGTGATATGACTGTGTTAACTTACTATGGTGAGAGAAGGTTCCAGATATCCATCCACAGCGGATTCTGTGATAACCACTGATCCAGGAGTCACATCTACAAGAGGATTTAAGTTAAGGAGATAAGCATTTAATGTGCCTTTTAAACCTTCATTTGGGTGTTTATGGAGATAAGAAAATTGCAGCAATTGAAAAAATACTGTTTTGTTGATTCATTCGTTATAAGGACTTATTATCATTTTCAGAAGGTATTATTTACATTTGTATGTATGTTAAAAAGGGCGAAAACAAATACATTAAGTTACATAAAATGCTTAACTTACCCAAACCTTCTGATGTGCTCACCCTAAACATTGTGATGTCTTAACAGAACATGCATAGCTTACCCAGACCTCTCGATGTGCCCACCCTAAACATTGTGACGTCTTAACAGAACATGCATAGCTTACCCAGACCTTTCGATGTGCCCACCCTAAACATTGTGATGTCTTAACAGAACATGCACAGCTTACCCAGAAGCAGCAGGGGGGGTGAGCGGAGTAGCTCTATGAGCCCGTGGCGGCTCCCACTGGTAGTTCATGTGGCAACGAGAGGAGGACGTCATACCCCCCGTGGCTGCTCCCAGCCCAGTCCATTTTCTCTGAGGCTGGTTCAGTCCTTCTGGCCCTTGGCTGCTCCCAACCAAATCCATTTTTCTCTGAGGCTGGTTCAGTCCTTCTGGTCCTTGGCTGCTCCCAACCAAATCCATTTTTCTCTGAGGCTGGTTCACTCCTTCTGGCCCTTGGCGCCCCCCAACCAAGGCCATTTTCTCTTAGGCCGGTTTAGTCCCTCTCTGAGCCCAGGGCGGTTCCCAGTGGTAGTTCCGGGTGCCTTCTTGTATATAACATGGAAACTGTGATCGGCACTCCTCTCTGA
>JARFOD010086052.1:0-18629 GCA_031763545.1 Mopalia muscosa | reverse complement strand
GAGCAAAATGTTCAGCTATTGGGGATATGAGGTTGGATCTAATGGAGCTTAAATGATTGTTGGCTCTAAGCCGAAGGACATTTTTGGTTTCACCAACATATTGTTTCAGATGCTTCTTACAAGTTATAAGGTATACCACATTTTCTGAATTGCCATCATATATATATACGTGGAATAACCTTAAGCACAACTTTAAACACCAATCAATCAATCAAAATCTTTTTAAAACAGAACTTAAAGTTATGATTTATTAATTCTTTATTTTATTTGGAGCTCAATCAATTTCATAGAATACCAAAAACAACTTGAAAAAATAATCTGTTTAATTGATTTCAAAGACTTTCAATGTAAATTATGAGACAAAAAAATACTGAACAAGGAAAAACTTAATCTTTCAGCATGATTGGCTTATGGGCTATTGACTCTCACAACAACAACTTTATTATGTTCTTTACAACAGAGTAACCTGGGCCACCAAATGAATGGCACAATAAATTTGATTTTTATTGCCTTTGTCGAACAGAAGAAACACCCGGTTTAAATGATTGTGCCTGATTTAAATTAATTGGAACATAAAAATCAACAACTTTCCCTGAATTTGTTTAATGAATTGCACCAATGAAAGAAAGTTCACTGCTGTTGTTTACTCAAGCGAAAAATAAAGAAAGATCCCTATTTATGGCCCAATCGATAGTCCCCATATCCAGCCAGTGGGTTGGTTTGTTAGTTTTTAACATGTGCTTCTTGCTATACGGAGTTCTTTTACATCAATACATAAATAGCCATTAGCAAAGCATTGTCTGTTTGTGAAGGTAATCTTTCCAACCCTCCCGAAATCTTCACTTTAAAGAGTTTTTTTTTTTTTTTAATATTGGTTTTTGAAGATATTTAAGGTAGTTTTTAAAATAATATACTCAAACTTAGTTATTTTACTGTACTGTTGGGGGTTGTTGGATCTCAAAGAGCTATTAAATTTAATTCACTATTAGATGACCTCACCCTATGGTGTATGTCTATCTCTAATCCAGCATAGCAATTTAATATGGTTTTCGTGGCTAATTATCTCTCGAGCTAATGGCCCAAGGGCAAAAGAAAGTGCCCTTTAGCCAGTTACCCAAGGAAAACAACCTGGCACCGAAACATGAAACTGCTTAAAACCAGACCGCAATTAGGTCCTTACGATTTTAACACTTTGATTCGTTTGATTGATTGGGATATAACTTCGTACTCAATGGTATTTCAATTATATGACGTCAAATTGTCAACTTTACACCTTTTCTTCACTTAAATACGATAGAAAACTGTGTTGAAACTTTGTAAAAACCAGTCCAGCAAATTGCTGGATCCTGAACCTGTGACTCACATACATCAGGCAAGGGCTTTAGGCAGACACCCGTCCACCCGTCCAAATGGACACCCTGAAGTGAACAAATGCCTTATGTGGACACCCTGTTTCAATAAACTTTAACATACAGGAGATAGGAAAACTGTCAAAAGTGGACACCCAGTTATTTGAAAAATGAAGCAAAATGACCAAAATGACCATTTTGGTAAGCCTACTTTTGATTTCTGGCTAATCCCCTGCATACATGTACTTGAGGTCAACAGACAAACTCACTAAGATCAGTAGACAGATACGTTATTATTGAATCACAGCAATAGAATTAAAACCGAAAATATACAACACAATACTGATTTATAAACTATTAAATTGAAATCTTGTTTAATCCAATCTGATTAACTTTCACAAATCTGGATAGTTAATGCCAAAATTTCCCATGACAAAAAAAAATAATAAAAAATTGGATACAATGTAGTTTAATCTGAGTTTAATCAGATTGAGTTGAATCGGATTGTAAAAAACAATTAAGACAAAAACACAACAGGATTAAGTGAACAAATTGCAACGCAGGCATCATATCTAATCTGCAGTGTGGCACCCTTTCACCCAAATGCAGTTATGTACAGGTTACAATGTGAATACAGGTTTGTTTCATTCGCTTGATTGGGCTTTAATGCCAACCTTTAGGTTATTTCACTCATACAAGTACGATGGCATGAGAATCCAATGGTAGAGGAATCCACCGTAGATGTCAGGGGCAACAAACTAAGACAAGACACGAAAATCCCAAGACAAAATACACCAGCATCACAAACAGATTTTCCATTTAGCTCCGTGAAAACATGGCAATGACAATAAAACAAAATTCAAATTTTATCTGAAATGATTAAAGGTAAAACAATGCAATTTTATATACATGTATTGTGACTAATTTAAAATCTAATTATATACACGACACAACATTCTATTACATGTTAACATATAAAATAATGCTAGGACAACTTCGCAAAACAATAAGGCCAATTTTTTTCATGGTGCAAATATCAGGATTTTCATTTGTATTCCCAAGTCATATGGTAGCCTGACTAGGCATCTGAAGCAACTATCAGAATCATCCGAAATCCATTCCACGACATGTATTTTGCAGAGAACTGTTCAACAGTCACTCACGTCCATACATAATCTATACTCCACTGGCACTGTGGTTAGTAAAAAACATGGGCAGTCACTATACATAGGTTTGGTGAAAGACTTTGTCAATGATTGCTGCCAAGTAAAGGCATGAACCTGCATTTAACAAGGAAGCCATCTGAACTATATATACCTAGTCATCTATATACATATATGATATGATTAGGATGTATCCAAAAACTTAATTGTTGATTAGGTAAGCTTTATAATAGCTTCCTGACCATTACATTATATACGTTTCATCATTAAAATATTTCGTTACTGGGTTTTAAAGGTATGCATTTGCCGATCCAAAAGGTGAAAATATCCACCTTTGACATCACTGGCAACAACCAATCGAAGACAGGACATTCACAAGACACGATATCCATGGACTATCAAAGGCTTCCACTCATGTACTCTGAATCAGTATACCATGTCTGTGGCATCAGAATTTAGTAAACACCAGCAAATGGACAAAAAATGGTTCTCTGAATCTGTCTGTCACGTCTGTGATATAACTTCATGTAAGTATACACCAATAGATGGTGTATGGCCATGGGTTAATGGTTATCCTGTGTGTTTACTAAACCTACTTTGATGTACAGTTTACTGGATCGAGTTTGTCTGTTGACAACCAGGTTGTCCAACAAGGGCTTAGTCAGAGGGGTGCCCACTTGTACCCTGGACACTCGGAATTGAACAATCGCCTTATTATGACATCCTGTTTTAAGAAACTTTAACATGCAGGAGACAGAGAAAGTTTCTAAAAATAAAACAAAATGACCATATTGGACACCATACATCTACTTATGATTTCTGGCTTTTAATGCCTGCAATTGTAAATAAAATTCCAAACATTGTAACAGTATAACCCTATAAAATGAGGCGATATACCGTATTGTCTATTTGCTTGTGGTGTCCAAATCTCCTGCATGTTAACATTTCTTAAAACAGGGTGTCCAAACGATAAAATTGTTCAATTCAGGGTGTCGAAGGGATGGGTGGACACCCTCTCTGCCAAAGACCTTCATTTACAGTGAAGAAGACATGTCTTGGTGTTTTTGGAATAGGCATATGTCTCACCTGTGTTTAACTATAAAAGTACAATGAAAAATTTAGCAATACCTGTAGAATTTAATAAGAATTGTGAAGAAGAGGCCAGCAATAGAGGTAAGTACAATTATAATTAGATTCTGTAATCTACTAAACCCAGTGTTTCCTATTACCACACCCCTCTCATGAATAACCCCTCAATTTCTCCGAAAACATTATCCCTCACTGACAAGTTATCGAGGAACTTTGTCTTCATCATCTCCGATACTGAAATCTGTAAGCACCCCTGATGGATGGCCATGACCAGATAATGTGCAGATTTAAGACGGTCTGGGACACAAATTGGGTCAGACGTGACCTGTCTTAACAGCATTACAGACCAGTCTACTTACTGGCATCCCAAAAGATTTAGAAATTCCGGACCAGGCTAATCCGTCATCGTATACAGACCTTAATCAATTCCTCATCAATACTACATAACCTTACATATTCTCTGAAAGACTTGTTTTTTTAAGCTCTCCTTAAAATCCCAACAGAAAATAGAATCAATAACATTACCATGAATACACTCTTTCTTCTGGATACTGATTTCTTTACTCCTCAGAGGCATTCAGAAGCTGGCGGAACTTGCATGAAAAGACTTAAGTGGTGATCATTTATAGGAAACATATATGCGATGGTCAAATTAAGCCGAGGTGGGGTAGTATGTATATTATTAGCTGAAAAAGGGAAAAAAAAAAATTAAAAAATCTAAAATAAATTGATTGATTGATGCTTAAGGGTATTTCACTTTAGACTTATATGGTAGCAGTGTATTCCAACAATAATTGACACTAGCACATCCAAGCTGTGAATTGACCATAATGTTGGAAAGTTAATTTTCCTCCAGTGCTTTTAAAATAAAAATAACATTGCTAACTTTAAACAATTACCCTTAGCCAGAGGGCTCACAAATAAAGAATCAACAAATCAAGTTGCTATAAACAGTAAGGATACAGAAGCCCTGGGGCAGGGTTATAAAAGTCTTTAGTATGTTCAAGATGATATTTAGTACCTAGCTGATTCGACTGATTCGAGTCCTTGTTCGAAAACTTAGGTTATAAAAAAAATTGAGAACGTTTTCTGTGCTCAGCTGAGCATGAATCCTGAGCAAGCTTTAATAGTACCATACTCAAGACCATACTCAATTGGACAGCAGACTGAGTTGTTTTAATAATGAGATGGCTGCAGATGACTTTTAACATAACTTTTTCGATTCAATTTTGAAATTGAGAATTTTATAATGGCTAAATCATTTTATCAGTGATAAACAACATTGCTTCAAAGCATTCAAAAAAATTGGCGTAGTTAATTTTTCCTTCAATGACAGAAGGTCTCCACAACAGTGTGCTCAAGAGTAGGAATGTGCATTGATTTTGTGCTCGGCTGAGTACGTGTTCAAAACAATTTGAGTATTCTCAAGTTTTTATAACCTCAACTGCTGGTCTCTATATTCATTGCTGGCCTGTTCCTTTTTATTTTGATTCTTTTATGACGGTTTCGTTTGGTATATTGGTAATTCACTGATCTGCTAACAGATGGTCCATTTCTCAATCTGCCCTACTTAAATATTGTAACAAAATATATGTAGAAAGCCTTGTACACACTACCAGATCTGATTACCAAGAAGAAATTTAAGTGTAAGAACATTCCTTTTTAGAAGTATTTTTTTCACCAAATGTGTATTTTGGTGATAAAACATACTACAGAATTTTAATATCTGTATTTAACATCAATTACGTGTACAAAAAAAAAAAATACTCTAGAATTTAACGGGTAGGCAGGTCTGGATAAAAAACACCCCAATGGCAACAGTGTTTGAAAGGACAATTACAAAACAAGGTAATCATATATCTCGTGCCACTTTTGAATTTGTCAATTTATTTAATCTTTGTAGAATATCTAAAAGAATGAGGAAACGAAATTCATACTACATTATCAACATTTGCATGGTCCCCTGTTAAAAATGACCAGTAGAAAAATAAATGGAGAATCTCTATTTTATTTTAATGTCAATTAAATATTGTCAAGTACAGTAGAGAGTCTATAAAACCTTAAAAATTACACTTAATCGATTTCAAAAATAAACTGAGCTACAGCATGGAATATTTTTAATAATTATGGTTGCTTTCAATCATTTGAAAGCTACTCCAACTTAATCTTAATTTACTATGGTCGCCCTACATAAACCTATTATTAAAGGGTAAATAGCCACTGTGGACTTTGTGATATTTGATCTTGCCTGACTGTTTTCACGATAAGGCTTTTTAGTTGAACATGATTAAATTGGACAGTGTTGGACGACTATATTGACCATTCTGACAGTAGATATAAGATTCTAACCAGGGCCACTGAAATGATTTTTCCTCTCTCTTTCATTCCTGGTCAGGGCAGTTTCTATCTGTCTATTCATTGAGAAGTGATCATACAGGGAAGTGAAAGTGGCACACATTAAATTTGATGCCAGTAGAAAATTAGATTAATTTCAGTAGTTGGTATTAGAGTGACATGATAGCTGACATTATAAAGGCGAATAAAATTCATACGATTCCAAATAAATAGTCCATTAAAAATAAGCCCAGTTTCTGTTCCATGCTCTTTGCAATGGATAATTATTTTTTTAAAGTCTTAAAGTCTTCCATTGCCTGACACAGAAAAGAACAGGAAAGTAGAATTATCATCATGGGTTTCTATAGAAAATAGGACTGACATAAAAACTAACCGTTGAATGAAAATGACACTTTTATAGGAATATTTTATGCATGTCACAAATCTTTTAGCAAACAAACTCCTCCTTTAACTTGGATTTTTATGTTCAATTCTACTTTGGCATTCATGCCAGTTGGTTTTTTAACAGGATATCCCTCAATCGGGTGATTTACTGATAGCTTTCAGGAGACTTTATGTCAGTTTATGATGGTAGCAAACAACCACTGGGAGTTAGAGACATGGCTGGCTCTATTACAATAATTGTAAAAAGACTGAGCTTTGGAAATTGACCCAAGGTTTAAGGCTTTATCAAAAGGAAACGGTTCAGCAAATGGATCATTATCGGTAGAGCGAGCCTAACTGGGTAATTTCAAGAAACACATTTAGAACGAACTGCTTTGGGGCTATTTTATTGCAATTTCTTAAATGTCTTCTGATTTATTGAAACAAAAAAACTAAAAGCAAAATAAAGAATCATGTTGATCTTTACAGATGTTTTGGAAGCTGTAAACAATGAGGTGAAAGTATTGCAATGCACGAAAAGTCCCTAAAGATGCTTTGGAAACTGTAAACAGTGGGATGAGAATAGCAGGAGAAGTCTCTACAAATAGTTTGAAAAACATAACAATTGTTCTAAAAGTAGTCAAAAATAAATTTGTTTGATTGGGGTTTAACGTCATACTCAAAGGCCTTTCACTTGTATGATGATGGATTATCCACTGTATTATACTGTACCTGGCCTTATACTAACGATGGAAAACCAGGAGGAAACATCATAAAAACCATCCCAGCGATTACCAGAGCCACAATGTGTGACTCACTCATATACCTGATGGTCAACTCAATCTGGTGAACAGTACATTGAAGCAAGATTAGTAAGCGCACAGCTACACTAAGACGAAGCCACGACCAAGAATAAATAGTCTACACATGTATACATTATGAAGACCCTCAACAACAGGAGTAAAATACCTGACTATTCTCTACCGACATTTTGACAATCACAACCATAAGACAGGAAATAAGACTAATCTATACAAATATTCTGAAAGACAAAAACACTATTAGATTGGAAATAAATTGAGTAGTCTAAAGGTATTTTGAAGAGAAATGGGATTGAAATAAAATGTGTAATCAAATGGTACTGAAGTAAAAAATAACAGAAATATTGACCTGCCATGAAAATACAATACACAGGTTTACGGTTGCCACGTATGGTTTTGTTTGCATTCCAAACGGAAGTTTTCTCTCTTTGAGCTTAACCCAATTCACCACATGTTGCAACCAATTTCCCAAATATGGTGTTGTTTGCTCTCCAAACATTATTAGGTGGTGCTCATTCACAGAGTGGTAAACGTGTCCGTGTATGCAACTGGCATTTGCCCCTTTTGATTAGAGAACAGCAGTGCTTTTGATACTTAGCACTGGAGTAAGATTTTCCAAGAAAGAAAAACTGGTTCTAGCTCATGGTTGTTCTAATACAAGTTTTTAATCTTTTGTTACATACTGTCTTATAACTTATAAGCTTGATCAGTTTGGGAGAACTGTCAGAATGGGGTCCCCGTATGGTTATGCAAACTTTATTTAGGAGGAATGATTAATAGGTTTCCTAAATTGTTTGCAGTCTTCTTCTAAATTTGCACTTCGCCACTGATTTTTGATCTGATGTTCAATAATTGTTGCACTTTTTCCTTTTTTTTGCCTTTGCCTTTTTTTTTTCGCAAAGCCACTTCATGTATTCAAAAAATCAGCGAACCAGGGAAAAATGCAAATGTAAGGTTACTTCACAGAGGTATCCATTTATGCTGGAAAAGATTACAGCATAGGCCTGTGAGCATAGCATTAAACACTAATCAATTAATCAATACTTATATGTGATCTTATATAATATCTAAGTTCAACCTATATATGTATATCACTTTCATAGATCAACCGCTACAAATGTGTCTGGAGAGTTGAAGGGAAAAGTACATACTGTCTGAGGAGTGGAAACCTGTGGAATGATAATTGACAGCCGCATGCAATCCCCGCTTGTCTTATAAATGTACACAGTCCTTGTTGAGTAAAGTAATTACCCACATCAGGGAATCACTAAGAAGGGTAGTTATTTGATTAAATGGGGGTTTTATCTCATACAGGGAGGGACTCCTCTCTCACTATAGTAACCTGGTAAATGTACAAATAAAAAGTTAATAATTCCACAAAAAAACCCCGACCAAATTGTTGCTCCAAAGCTCTGTTAGCAGTGCATGTAGCTCTACGGAACATGCAGAGTGCCAAATGATAAGCATGACTATTTTTTTTGGATTGTTAGGAATCTAAAATAACCAATGCTTATTCCATGTCCTAGACGACTGCATGTAATTGCAAAAAGTGTTTAACTATTTTCTTGTCACATCAATGTAGATCTGTCAAAATCCTATCCATCAGTGTGCAGTGATTGGTCTTGAAACACCAATAACAAAACTACTCCTGAAACACAAAGTTTGCCTCAAAACGTAATTAGTAAGATGTGGAAAGATATGGGATACTCTGCCTAAAAAAGTTAAAGAATCTTCCTCATTATCTTCCTTTAAAATATCAAATAATGAAATCCCTCCTGATGGAAAAAATAACCATACAATGTAATATATGTACACATGTATATGTTGTTGTTGTTTTTTGTCCTTTTTGTTAGCATGTTTTTTTATTTTCTTATTTTAAAATTTTATTTCTGTTTTGTTATATATAGTCTACATCTCCACCACAAGGATAATATATGCTTTATATAGGGTTTTCTTTATATTCAATTTTATATGTGTATAATATATTATAGTGTACACATGTATCAACATATTATTGAATATTGTGTTTGTGATGTTGTTTGTGGAGGGCCTCTGGAAAGAACAGTTATTTAACTAACAGAGAACTTATTACATTTATTAAATGACATGTAATACCCTCAGAAAATAAAGCTATATATATTTTGAATATATATAGCTGCTATTGAGCTGGACCTTGGATTATGTATCACACAGTTCATGTTTTTATTCCTTAAATGTGACCTTCAAACCCCAACATGTATAGCTTAAGTAATGTAATATAACATCTTAAAAGATTATTGGCTTTTACTAATTCAGATTTGGTTTTAATTAGAAAAGTTGGTGAGGTGTAGATAGTACAGTATCTTCTATAGAATTCTGTTGTTAATAAAACTAGATAAATATGTTTTGAATGAGAATTTGAGAAATTAATGTCAGGTTACACATATTAGGTTCTTTGGTTCATTTGAGTAGTGTACATCCTTCATTGTAAACTATAGCATGTCTAGAGAATAAGAGCAGTCCAGCTAACAAGGTATTGTGCCCATTCTTACAAGTACCTACACTTTAAATCCTTTTGGTGTCAGTAATCTGTTTGTTCAAAGTGTCACATGATATATAATAAGAGCAGTCCAGCTGAAAGAGTATGGTGCCCATCCTTACACCTTCGGCATAGGGTTAGTGATCTGTTTGTTCAAAGTGTCACATGATATAGAATAAGAGCAGTCCAGCTAACAGAGTATTGTGCCCATCCTGACAATTCCTCATGGGGTCAGTGATCTGTTTGTTCAAAGTGTCACACGATTAACAATGTAAATCTATAGGATGACGTATGATATTGATATTTTTACATTGATGTTTTTATGAATGAATCCCCGGACAACAAACGATTCATGTTGCGCTTTCTGCAATACGGTATCGATAAAATGAGAACTGGTCTAATTTCATTGAAGTGTAGTGAAAAGATATAGATTTTTGTAAGGCTTTGATCTTTGATATACTCAATGGAATTGTCAGTGAATTACCTGTTGTTTTACGGCATTGATGAATGATGTCTTCTGTACCAGCTAAAAACACTTGTTTTTCTGGTCTTTTAACACAGGAATGGTTCATATACGTATGATCTGAAGCGAGACGTCTTTAAATTTTTACATTCTGTATGACAGCGACCCCTAATGTGACAGGGGATATCTCTTTACCTTATGTAGCAGATCAACACACTAGGCAATTTGTTCCATTTGTGTTTTGTTTCTTTGATTAAAACCAATATATATATATTGATAACAAAAAATAAAGCCGCTGGTTGGTGTTTCGAATTGAACTGTTTTCTTGAATGTTTTTCTGGGGTGTGTAATTTTTAAGAACAAGTTCACGTGCTCGGCCAGCTTAGTCACTGGGGTTTCCTTCTGCGCAGTAATATGATTCTAATGTAAATAAACTTGCCTTTTTCTTTAAATTTCATTTTTCAAACAATCTAACTGGTTTTTTTAAATACTTAAATCATGTTTAAGGGTATTTTATTTTGTAGGATGACAGTATATTACAACAGTAATCGACACAAAAAAAAAAAATCAACCATTTGAAGAACATCTTTAAAAGATATCGGCTCAGTTTGGTTTTAATATTTGATTTCTCTTAAAATGAAAAAAAAAAAAAAATAAAAAAATAAATAATAATAACATAGTCACAACGCAATATCTTCAGTTTTTGATGGTTGGTTGGGTTGCCTTGACTTGGCCTAAATATTCTGCAAACCAATCAGGGGAGTTATTATGGAGGTATACTTGATTTGATTCTTTTGTGCCTTGAATAGTCTAGTACAATAATCTTTATTGGGTTCAATTTTTCTCCTAAGCAAAATTATACAATAAAAATGTCTATGAAAATCACTCATGATTGATTGATTGGAAATAATCTTGAAATGAGCCGTCCACAGAACATCTAAAGGAGGATTCGAAACATGATTCACACTGCTTTAGCAAACCAGCTGCAGGACCCAGGCCTACTGGAAACTGAAGTAAAGGGATCAAATCAACATAGAAAGGCTTGTAATTATTTGAATTGACATATACAGAAATTTGTTTGACCCTCCAATAGACGTTACATAAATCAGTTGCTTAATGGACATACATGTGGAATGTTTACATTTTCATAGACCTACATATAATTTAAAATGGCTTAGAAAAAAGAGAGGCCAATAATCAAGTGTAGAATATGTGTATAATATTGACAGGAAACTGGTTAACATCTGTATTATATAATAAAAAAAAAAGGATTAGCCAGGTGTTAATTTCTAAATCTTTCGGGGAGGCTACATGTATAAGTAGACTGATCTGTAATGCTCTTAAGACAGGGAATGTATGACCCCATTTGTGTCCCAGACTGATCCTAAATCTTCAGATAATCTCTTCCTTGTTATCTTTCAGAGGTGCCGGGATACTTTGATAAACAAAGAGATGATGGAGGAAAGTACTACAGTGATAACCTGAAAAGGCGCCATTAAAGATATTGGAGAAATTCAGGAGAGGTTTTGCTAGATTGATTGATTGATTGATTGATTGGTGTTTAACGTCGTACTCAAGGGTATTTCACTTACTAGTATATGACGACAGATTGTCCTTTCACAGAGCCTTATAAAGGTGGAAAACCGGTAGTAAACCTCCTATGAAAGAGTGCTTGACGTGTGGGTGATGCCTGACGCACACCTTCTGATTTGAGTTCTGCTGATTATGCTTTAACACAGATCATTCACCTGAAATCAGAGGCCTGGGCAAAACAAGACAGGGCACTAGGTTTTGCTAGAAGATGGCAACTTGCATGAAATACATGGTCCAACAGATAACAGGATTTGATCTACACGAAGTATACTTATGAAGGACTATGAAGAGGCTATAAAGGCTGCAACACTGGTATCATGCAATAACCATAGGTTCATGATCATGAGTGGATTAGGTAGCCAGGTTGTGGGGGGATGAGGTGGGAAGAAGGGGGCGATATACAAGGCTGTTGCATTACATGAAATGTTAGTACCAATTAGCTTAATACTGAAAATATAGTGTCACCATGGCAATTACAATCAACTTAAGCCAGAATTGCTTTGTGAACCCGACGCCTGATGTCATCCTTCAATATAGTGTATAAAATGTATTTACTATTGATGAGTAATATAATAGATAAAGGACTCAATGATGTTTTATCTCTAAGAATATTGACTGTTTTTTTGTTATTTTGGGATAAAAGTTTCTTTGTTTGAATGGATTATAGTTCAGAAAATTTTGTAGGTTATAACCTGTCCAGAAATTGAATGCACTACCCTGATATACTGCTGGTAATTCTGTGCCTATAAACTCTGAGGGTCATGGGTTTAATTCAAGAATGGGTTATAACCAAAGGCTTAGGCAGAGGGGTGTCCACCCATACAAATTGACACCCTAAAGTAAATAATTGCCTCGTTTGGACAACTTGTTTAAAGAAACTTTAATATGCAGGAGATACATGTAGGGACACCCAGTTACTTGAAAATTGAAGAAAAATTACCATACTTTTTCTTTCTGGATAAGCCCTTGGTTACAACCTGAAAAATTTTCTGATGTCACTAATATCCTTTTATATGTTTAAATGGGGTTACATTTCATAATCAAGGTCATTTCACTAATATGATTAACAGATTGACCACTTCACAATGCTCCTTGCCTAATTACGGTGGAAAATCAGAAAGGCTTATTCTGAAAAGACTGGAATATGATTTTTTTCAGATTGGCCTTGTCCTGACCAGTGTCTATAGGTATTACCTGGAATGTAATGGTTTTAAGACAGGTCATGTGTGACCCAATTTGGAGCGTGATCCTCCATCAACCTCCTTATTCATCTGGTAATAGTTATTGTTCAGACGTTCTGACAGATTAAGTATCCAAGATGATGAAGACAAAGGAATTGCCCTGTCTGAGATATTGATGAGGGATTTAGATAGAAGGGAGTGTAAAGTGTCCAAATAAATGATACAGCACATTATATTAAAGTACAATGTTCTTATGACAACATTACTGAGTAATGTACCCAAAAAATGAAGAAAAACTTTTAGTCAAACGAAGCTGAGAAAACAAAGCAATAAATTTGTTGCATGTTCTACTAATTAAACCCAACAGCTAATCAGATTGCAGATACAAACTAAATTGGATTATAGTTATGTTTTTACTCCTCTATCTTATTAATGCCAAAAGAAACACAATGTTGCCAGTCTTCTATTACAACACAAGGTTGTCCTCTTTTAGAAGAGAGGAGCATCCTTTATTTTAATCCAAGGGTGTCCTCTATTACAACACAAGGTTGTCTTCCATTACAAAAGGTTGTCTTTTATCATAACACAAGGCTGTCCTCTTCTACAAAGGGTCTTCTTTTATAACACAAGCTAGTCTTTTATTACCACACAAGGTATCATCTATTACAACACAAGGTATCCTCTATTACAACACAAGGTATCTTCTATTACAACACAAGGTATCCTCTATTACAACACAAGGTATCCTCTATTACAACACAAGGTATCATCTATTACAACACAAGGTATCATCTATTACAACACAAGGTATCCTCTATTACAACACAAGGTATCATTTATTACAACACAAGGTTGTCTTTTATTACAACACATCAGTGTCCTCTTTTTCAGCACAAAAGTATCCTCTATAACAACACAAGGTTTTCTGCTATTATAACACAAGGTTTTGCCTGTATTACAACACAATTTTGACTTCTATTACTACACAAAAGTGTCCTCTATTACAACACAAGGTTGTGTTCTATATAAATACAAGGTTGTACTATATTACAATACAAGAGCATCCTTATTATTAGACAAGTAAGTCATGATTATAACTCAAGAGTGTCCTAATACAACACAAGATATCATCTTTTACAACACATGGTTGTTTTCTATTACAACACAAGACTGTCTTGTATTATTACAGTACATGATTTTCTTCTAAAACAACACAAGGTTGTCTTCTATTACAGAATATGCATGTCCTCTATTACAACACATGGGTGTCTTTTATTACCAAATAAGAGTGTCCTCTATTACAACACATGGGTGTCTTTTATTACCACATATGGTTGTCTTATATTACAACACAAGGATGTCTTCTATTACAGCACAAAGTTGTCCTCTATTACAACACAAGATTTGTCTTCTATTACAACACAAGAGCGAACTCTAGTACAACACAAGAGTTCAAGTTACAAGTTACATTACAACTCACACTCTCAAACAACCTAATAACATAGCTTTCTGTGCCATTACGCCTGACAGGAAAATAACGATACAGACCTCTGCATTTTTAAGTGCATACAGCCATTTATAGACTGAACATAGCAGCTTCCAGTAGAGCTGAAACTGATCAAAGCCCATCAAAATCAATACCTATCAATTACAACTTGTTAAAAGTTAGCCAGTGTTCATTTTTATTGACACCAGCCCAGTAATTGAAACCTTGTGTTATACTGGCTTGTACAGTTATTGACATATATCAGACATTGTCAAGGTTACATGGTCTTCTGTCTGTCGCTGGATGGATCTCCATAGTGAAGTGCTTTTTTTTAGCAAGTAGACTGGATGACTTAAAAAAGGGCAACACAGTGCTCTGTTTTGTAGTTGTCCTTAGTCATCACATAATAGTGAGAATAAGCATTGAAGAAAGGGGAACAAAATATGCTAGCAAGGGTTGCTTTCTAGAGTTTATTTGGTACATTAAAATGCCTGGGCACCCAAAATATTATGAGTCCTAATTATTGGTAATAAAATAATAATAATTTTAACATCTGTCTCAAAATGAAACCAAACAGGGATAGAGAATCTTCATAATGGTCTACTGATATAGCAACTTAATGGGCAATGCTGCAAAAGGTAATTATTGTCTGTTGAAAGTGTCCAAATCCTAGGACACTTAAACAAATATGTAATGGAAAGCACAAATTAAACATTTTAGACTCAACAAAGTATACTTTACTGGTCATATTAAAAAAGTAGCAGTTACATTCTCAAGATAAAAAAAAAAACCAAAACAGAGAGAAGCAAAACGATTTATCAAAATAATCCCATGGTTCTTACATTGAAATAAGAAAAGCTTTTAGGAAACCTTAATTCCAATCAGCACGGCAATTTTTCTAAAATCATGTTGACAAGCAAGTCCAAAAATAAATGTAAACTGATGAGAAACAAACCACTTAAATGAACTCCACTATACCAAAACCAAGCGGTCAAAATGAATTTAAATTTTGTGGAAGACTGAAGAAAGGCTTTGCAGGTTTCTTTCAATCAAGTCATTTGACCAATTACGATCTGCCCTCATAATAAAGTTCTTGGTTGATTGCACCAAAAAAGTAAAAAAAAGTAAATGCAGACTTGTTTATATATTCGGATTCAATATTCATTGTTTTTTTTTTTTTAAATAAAACACATCTGCAATCCAGTTTTAAGTGGATAGAATTAAAAACCGAACTCTCGCCACATGCTTTTGTTAACAGTAATGGCACTTTGAGAATTGGTAATAATCCCCAGGATAATTATCTCTTAGTCTGGATGTTTAACCAGATTCAAACATGTGTGTACAGACAACAACTAAACGGATAGTCTTGGAAGAAATTCAAGTCATACATCCACAGATCTAACTGGAAGTCTGCTGGCAGTGTTTGGAGAAAGCAGACCGTGACAAAATCAATGAGGAGTCTCCATTTCTGGAATCATTAGGAGACAGCTTTAATTGGATATTTTACATTGTTATTTTACAGACATGAACACTATCTGCCTTGGAAATAACTTGAGAGTTATTAGCCGACAAATTCAGCTGACATTGTCTGGAAGCATATCCATGGTATCCAATTTTGATTCGTCTAGTTTAGTTCAAATGGAAGACTGGCTGCAAGAGAACAACATGGATGATGTCAATGTATTGAAGAGCTCTTGTCAGTGGCTTAGCATGAAGAGGTTAAAGTGTAAGAAAACCACCCAGGCACCAAGCTGCTTGAGACAGAAAATCTGATTAGGAATTGCTTTTAAGTATATTACTCCTATCAATGTAAGTGTTAGTGAATGGGGGCATCTCATATTAGATAAGTTCCATCTATTGATGTTACAACATTGGGCTTTGTAAACTAATTTAAAAGATACAGTAAACTACTGGAATCAAGTCTTCGATCAATTATGGCTTCATGATGTACAAGTTATTTGACTAATAATCAGATGGAATGCCAGCTCAGTGGGGGAAGGAAACCAAAAAAAACATTGAAAACAAACAAATGACAAGAGAGGAGAATCTCAAGAAGCAACAAAATGCCTCCTAGCCAGAGGCTTCAGATGTCACTAAGGTCCTCGGTCTATGGCTTAGTGGTTAGCATATGCACTTACTAATCCTACTTCAATATAATGTTCACAGGATCGAGTACGGCCATTTGTCAAACCTAAGGTATATGAGTAAGTCGCATGATGTGGCTCTAGCAGTCGTGGGTTGGTTTTTATAAGGTTTCCCATCGTAATTAGGCAAAGAACAGTGTGAAGTGGGCAATCCGTCATCACATAAGTGAAATACCCTAGACTATGATGTTAAACCCCAATCAAACTTAAAAATTCAAAAATGTCACCAAAAACCATCTTCATGTTAATATACTTGGCATTGTTCCACAAAAAGAGCGGACATTGATCCTTACAACTATGATGACACAACACTAACAGCACTGGCTGCCATGACAATTCAGATGAACTTATGCAAATATCTCTCTATGTACTGCATTTCAGTAATTAATTGATGGATTGATTGAATATTGTCAACATCATAATCAAAGGTATTTCACTTAAATGTATATGATGGCAATGCATTTCTACAGTATATATAAAGCCACCCTAACCCTAACCACAAAATGTGATTTTATCTGCTCTGTTAAAAAGGCTTATGTTTCTTCATTGCTAATTCAACACTTGGTTCGTATGGCTGTGTATTGAACCTGAAATCAATTGGTTGTTTTTTTGATTGGGGCTTAACGTTGTGCTTAAGGTTATTTCAGTCTAACGATGACGTGCTAGCCCAATGGATGAACAAAACCAGCCTCTACACCATTGGTAACAAAAAATGATAAGACAGAATAAATACAGAACATAATACAATGACATCTGACCAGATTGTCTTTATGTTGCCCCTTAGCCCTGAAGAGCAACAGGGCAACAGCTCCTCCTAATCCTTCATGGAGCCATAACGCCATAACATTTGGAATAAGGCACCAGATTGCCACCAGTGTACACACTGACCAACTGGACCAGTCAGACAATTGACACTCCAAACTCTATAATAATAAAACAAAAGACCGACATTTCTACTTTGTCTCTGGATATGTACAGCCCTAAACCCTAATCCAATAAACAATCTATGGACAAGTGTCCTTAATATGGTGAATATCTTCTGAAGTCCTCTTTTACATTATACACTGCACTTATTACACATTATATATCAACTGATTGAGGAGGGTGATGGGATAACCCCAAAACCTCATTAGTTAATTGCCTTTTTTCCGGGACATTCTACACAATTCCATCACAAGTGTCTGGTGTTCATGAGCTTTGTAATTTGATGTTTTAACTGAGCTCATTGCGAGGCTGAACATTTCATCTGTAAGATTACCCTGGTACCAAACAAAAACAAAAGCTGTTGCAAGTCACTGGTAATATATATCAAAGGAAAGAGATGATTGTTTGATAGGGTTTAATGCCATACTTGAGGTTATTTCCCTCACATGATGGTCCAATGGGTGAAGGAGCCCACCCTCAACGCCATTGAAAAAAATTGACAAACACAGAACAATCACAGTATGCAATACATTACAATGACATTTTAAAGTGATTTTGAGTAGATAAACTGTTGCAGTGTTGAAAAAGTGGTTGCTACATGTATCTATAGCTTGGGGTTATCTATCATCTCTTACAGTAAATTAGGTAATTTAATTGCTTGGTTGATTTTTCATACCTGATGCTCTACATAGTACTCTGTAAATCTAGAACTCACCAGTATGCAAAAATAATCAGTAACCTCGAAACAAAAGTGGAGCGTTGCTTCCTACAGTGCTAACAATTATTGGGAAATGAATTTAATGAACATTAGTTGGATGATAGTTTTGAGGAAGCCACCCTCAACAACACTGGCAACAATCAAAGACAAGACCCCTTTGCTGTTGAGGTATGACAAGTTTACCATTTAACAAAATAACCAAATTGGCTCCTACAAGGTAAAGAAAGTTCCTCCCTTATTGAGATACTTACAGGCATGTAATTCAACCAGAAGCTTTTAAGTAAACACACAGAAACCAATTTAGACTTTGCCATCAGGTGGCGCCACCGGTAGGTCGACACAAGCAAAAATCAATCCCAAGTAATATGTTGTCATACTAAGTTTGATTTGATTTGTTTGTTTGATTGGTGTTTAACGTCGTACTCAAGGGTATTTCACTTATATGACGACGGACAAAAATAC
>JARFOD010086041.1:0-18630 GCA_031763545.1 Mopalia muscosa | reverse complement strand
GTGCACGTCGGAGTTGCTGTGTGTCATGATGTCTTTGACAACGCATTTACCTCTAATAATAATAATATCTCTTGTATAAAGTTTCATGAAAATATTCAGAAATTTATGAGTGTGAAGTTTCTTTTTTGACTGAGTATATTTCATGTTAAAACTCAAAGCGAGTTTTCAGGACCCACTCAAGAACAATAACCGATAGCATGATCTTTTGAATATTACTTGAAAATAAACAATTAATATTTGCTACATAGCATAATTAAGAATCATGATGACGGGATTACGGTCTGGTCGGTTGGGGTGTTAGTCTTCCCGGTCACAACCCTAAGTTCGAATCCCGTTGGAGGCAAACAAAGTCGTCTTTACAGTGAAAATATATGATCAGGAAAACATTACTTGCTGTACCTTCACGGACAGGGTGGAATAAAGGGGCACATCCGAACCAACCACCCCTAAACACCTACTAAAGTGTCTGTGATCGAGAAATTCTTCTTACAAAAAGACGGAACAAATTTACTTCACCAAAACGATTCCATACACTCTTAGAAAAATATGGCTCTAATGTAACCCTTCAAGGTTTTTTGGTAATGGCTGTGGTGGAACTCTTTATTGGTTCTATGTGGAACCCTCCCAGCAACTGTCCCATGTATTAATCCCTGTCTTTTCCCACCAAATAATCGTTTTTTGTCCTTATGGTTCCATTAAGAACCATTCTGGTTCTGTTTGAATCATCCTCTATTCGAAAGAACCCTCAATGAACCGTTATTTCTCAGATTGTACCGTTCACGGCTAACATTTAGTTGACACTATTATTTCGACTGTATTGTGACCAACCGAAAGGGGCGTCACACGTGGGTCTAACCTAGTAGCGAAACTCAGGTCTATACATCTTTTAATTATTCTATATCCCGTGTTGTTAGAGTTTTGGGTCCTATAACAAACACAATAGATGTATTCGGATCTATGGTCCTATATAGGAAATAAATAAAACAAAAATAAATGCATAGCTGACCGTCCTATTGGACATTGTATGTAGGCCTATATATAAAGGATGCTATAATGTAAACGACCTTGACATTCAGTGCCATAGGATGGGTGTAAATCTCTTAAACACATTTGAAACTACAATCATGTATTCAGATACATTTACTTTGAATGTTTTATTTTGTTCTAAGGCGTTTTCACTTACAATAATCAATTCTGATTGCAGCGATTCACCAGACGAAACCATAAAGCAAATATCATCCATAATATTGCACCCCGTAGCAGATACGGCTAATTTAACACGTATTACTTGAAAAAGAGATAATGACAATCCATTAGAATTCATTAATAAGTAAAGTGCTCGAGGAAATACAAACTCAAGGCTGCATACAAATCATATATCCTATCTAAGATATTAAAGACAGTTAACCATACATGTCATAAACCCCTCTTCAAGATATAAGGGGGATAACAGGAAAAATGGTATTAAGTAAATACGTCTGTATAATTGGATATTGGCAATTTTGACCTCTGATAAGGCTCTTGACATTTACACTATCGCTAGGATTGTGACAACGATTTGAATGTCAAGACTCTAGACAGGGGTCAGAGACTTGACCAGAAATATTTAAACCAATCAATATTACCGATATAAGGACATCTTTGTCGTTCTTGAAGCACCATACGAAGTGTAGTCTATTTTACAAACCCTAATAATAGTTCTGCGACAATCGGTTAATCCAGATTGATGCTCTCCACGATAATATTTACACACTGTTCTTACCCGGAATCTCGTCTTCTTCCATGACACAGTTGCGCCAATTCCTTTCAGATTATTTGGTATTTTATTAGGTGCAGAACTTCTTGTGATGAAGATCAGAACAACGATTCCTTCAACTGTATAATATGAATATATCAATGTATATGCATATAGCAAATGTATTAAGGACGGTACCTCCGTCCAGGTCAAATTTGTCTATTTTTTTTTAATTTGTTAATACAAGAATTCACATTATTAGCCTGCATTTAGTGAAACAATTATTCAAAAATTCCAATTAGAAATCCTTTAATTTTAAGTTTGAAAATTGCGATTTAGTGCATTGTTAGTGTACAGCCGGATGGTTTATCCCCGAATTCTAGCATTTCATTTTTTGTCCATAGGCATATTTTAAACGCTGTTTTCTCAAAATCTGTTTGAGTTACAATCCTACAACTCGACATGCTTGATGATGACATATACAACCAAAATGTTCCTTCAAATTGTATAAATTCGTCCTAGTTGTCTTTTTATATTAATATTTCTAAAATTAATAATGAAAATTTGACTTTCTTCATTAAAAGATAAATAATTACAAAAGTAAGTCGAACTTATTAAGTTTGAAGGCCGTTTTTTAGCTTGATATATCTCTACTAAGCATGACAAATTTCACGGGTGTAGCTTAACGGTTTTCGAGAAAACAGGGTAGAAAAAAATTGCCTATGGACAAAAAATGAAGTGCCAGAATACAGGCAGAAACCATCCGTCTGTACACTGACAATGCACTGAATTACAATTTTCCAAAAAATTAAAGGACTTCTAATTTGAATTTTTGTATAATTGTTTCACTAAATACAGGCTAACAATGTGAGTTTTCGTATTAACAAATAAAAAGAATAGACAAATTTTGACCTCGAAGGGGCCTACCATCCTTAAATACTGCCGTCTTTCAATTAAATGATTGATTTCACCTTGTACATAATGGTCGCTGTCCACCCTCTTATTTATGGTACTGTTTTGTTTTCATATGTGCTGGTCCAAAAGACCTACCATCAAAGGTATTGTCGCTCCACCCATAAAATGTATTGTCACAATTCTTGTATACCATGGTATTCTTTTATACATTAGTGAACATCAGTTAAATATGATTTTAAGTTCCTCGAAATTCGTGAGTACATACAGCCGTATTTCAGTTTCAATAATACCACGAAGGAATCTGGACTTTCTACGAAGGAGAAAATGTATGAAGTTGCCCGGCGAGTGTCTGCCTTCTTCTCCAGAAAAACAGTGTTAATTATGACAACCAAACGTTTCAGAGCAAACTCCACTAAGCACCAATTTCCACAGATAGGTAAACGAGTTCGAGCTTTTCGCTGACATTTTTGTCAATAATAAAGATCATTAATTTCAAAAGAATAAACACCCAGAAAAATCCACGTCCACATCCATGTTTCCACATCACAAAGGATACGAATACCTCACAACAAGGCAAATTCTTTCTATCTTGAGTCTAACATTCGACATTGTTAAAGTTTCGTTGATTCGAGTTCTTTATGTGGTTATTTCACCCAGTGCCATAAGGCTCTTGACATTTACACTATCGTCAGGATTGTGACAACGATTTAAACATCAAGACTCTTGACACGGGTCAGAGACTTGTACAAAATATGGAATTCATTCAATTTTATCGATATGAGCCATCTTTATTTCTTGAAGTACTATAGGGAGGGTATTTCCATTCTGGCAACCCTAAAAATACATGTAGTAATGTGACAATCGGTTTATTCACGTTTGTTTCACAGACTGAACAATCAACATCCATATTTACCTCCTTCCCCTGCATGCACTGTCCTAACTCAGATCCCTAATTTCTTGTTTCTCTCGCAATAGGTGAAAATCTTGTGAGATTCTCGTCCCTGTGGTATCATAGCTACGCTCGGCCGTCACATAGATTTAGTTCAGGAGTATATAATGTTCTGAATCCCAAACATAAAATGAAAACTGGGAAATCTCGAGACAACACGGACTTTGTTTATGAATGATGTGCACCAAAACTAATTAGATATTGGGCCTGTAATAAATATAAATTACTAAATATTCCGAACTAAAACTCACACTTATAGAAAATAGTGTAATTGGGAGAATGCGAGTGTTAAGCTAATGGCGATCTCTTATTTGCCATGACAGTCGAGTTGTTTGTTCTTTTAATGATCTGTTGGTGAGTTGCTATCGCTTATGGTTAAAACGGAACTAAATCAACATTTCCATATCTTTTAAAAGGACCAAAGGGACGTGATTTTCAAAAGTTCTTGCCTTTTGTCTTTTAAAGTTATAGCATGCACATTTCCAATTTGAATTTATGCCTGAAAGGGATTGAAGGGAAGGTAAATCGATGATTGTAACATTATCTTTAAGAATAGCCGAATATAAGACTCCAGTAAGTAAAAAGGTTTTGGTTAACAACAACCAATGCTTGCTTTGTAAGATTAAGAGTCCCGAATCGGAGTCATGGGTTTCAGGTATCGACAACCGCTCTTTACTTCGAAATCGGTTTCGATGGAGCAAAGCAATGAGCGTGGGTTTGATTCTCGACAGTGAATCAGTTAACAGTTTATGGCTGTGTTAGTGGGACGTCTTGTTGTTTCATTACATCGATCGCTTTCTTATAAGGTTGATTGATTAATTGGTATTTCACGACGTACTTAAGTGTATTTCACTTATATGACGGGGTGTATTCCATCACTAGTTGACACTGGCACAACAAAGATGTGAAGCATTTCCATAATGTTGGAATCTTCTTGCAGTGCTAAGTATAGACAGTATTGCTACGATACTCACTTGTTTTAAGGGCATTTAGAAGCTGGGATGACTACATAATAAGTAAGACTTTATGGATTTTAAACTTCTGTGTTTATTCATACGCAATGTTTCAGTGCAGATACTTGCACCGTTTTCAAACTATAGTAAAGTATTGCTACTCTTCAAACACAGGGCCCATGGACAGAGGGTTCATACTAAAGACTGAACACACCACAAATATCATCATAAAAACAAGCATATTCCAGTTCATACAAATTCTAATTCTAAGCTTTATTGCAATTGTCGTTTAAGAGAAAGTTTTCCTCTGACTTTACTGATATGTTTTTATTAACCACTTGTCTAATTTCCAGTATTAATTTTTTTCTTAATGTGTTTATGTTAAAGTGAACTAATTGTTAACATGAATATACAAATGTAACACTATGTTCGCCATCAGCAAAAATGTGAAAGCTTAAAATTCCAAATTAAGACAACTATATTCAGGCTGTTAAATTCTAATAAATCGATATCAATCAATCAATAGATTAACCAATCAATTGATCAGTCATTCAAACAATATAAATGTAGCTATAATTAACGCATTGTGGAAATGACAAATCAATTGCCAGCGACAAACAAAGATTGTCTCAATGATTCCATACTTTGGTGGGTTTTTTGTCTTCTAGCAAATAAAGTTTAAGCAAAGGAGAACGGTAATCGGCGTGTTCGTGACAAGTTAGGTATGACTTTTAAAGGTATCTAGCCTGTGGTTATTAATTACGGTTATATCACAGATCAACACCATGTGACAACTCTGTATTGTTACACTGTGATATATCTGTTATTTATCAAC
The DNA here is from genome assembly GCA_031763545.1 of Mopalia muscosa. Classification (NCBI taxonomy): domain Eukaryota; kingdom Metazoa; phylum Mollusca; class Polyplacophora; order Chitonida; family Mopaliidae; genus Mopalia; species Mopalia muscosa. The sequence goes on along the minus strand of JARFOD010086041.1, from coordinate 13,243 downwards.
CGTTAAGGTTGGGACGAAATATCCATGTGGGCGTATCAACAATGAAACTGTTTACAGAAATGGTTAAACGAAAGCTTCTGGCTGGTCAGATAACATTGTTTCTAAGGTTGGGGCATAAAAATTGTAAGTTTAGTCGAACTCATTTGTTTGTTTATAGAGAAAACACAACTCATCACCCTCGGGTGTATATAATTGATCAGTTTACACCGCTTTTATAGAATAAACCATAGATTTAATGACTGATTAAGCCGCTGGGTACAATGTAGTCACAAAACAAACGAATCGCAAATAATCTGTTGGCTGAACATTTAAATTTGATACTCGTCACACTAGGTATCATAAACGACGCAGTCGACTGGGCTTTTTCGTTAAGCAGGGTAATGCCTAGTAAGTAGTATAGAAAGGGCAACTCGGCTATCATTTGCTATGACATAATAAGGAAAGCTTCTGTGTTATCAAATACTAATTGGTTATACCTAAATAGTCGTTTAGACTCTGCACTACTATTTAGAGTGTTGTGGCGTTGAGCGGTGTCGTCGCGGTGGTGTTCTGTGCGTGGTGATATAGTACCCGTTTGCCAAGGATTGTCACAACAGAGTTTACTCTTGAACATCCAATTGAAATCTTCCACTAGACGGTTCTAGTCTGAATTGACATGCAGACTTCAGACTACAGACTGGTTGCACACGCGTTGTTTTAAATTGACCCAGTTCGCAGTGACTGCTTTGGTCATCCTCGGATAAACCATCTCGTTTTACCAGCGGTTAATCATGGAGTAATTTGCATAAGCTGATCAGTAAGCGTACATTTATGTAATGAAACGATTTGTGGTTACTGCTAAAAAGTGATGACTACAATTTACTGCCGGATATTTGTTTTCAAACTTCGCAGCTAGCTCATTTCATTCCTCATAAAACCTATCTGAAGGAAATGTCATTAAAGGTACTAAGCAAAGAGTATTATCCCTTCCAACTAAATACAGAATAAGTACATGGTGACAACTGGTTAACTGATTTAAAAAAAAAACTTCATTTAATGACTCATATGCTTTGTCAACGGCAACAGAAATCATTTACATGGGTGTAGTTATAGATGTTTATAAACTAACAAAAACGTTAAATTGCCAACCTTTCTTTCATTATTATTTACAGTCTACACACAACTTACATTTTACAAAAAGCTGTCGTTTTCTGATTGAAATTGTAACAAATCCGGCAAAGAAATATATCTAATAAGGATATTTTCATTAAAGGCCATATAGGCTTTGGGCGTGTTACACTTTACAAGAAGAATATCTCCGTGGGCTTTCTCTGGTACGAAGAAACCAATGTGAACAAGTCAGCAGTGAAATCGTACTGAACACCAAAAGTATTGTAGTTAAAAACGTTACCTTCAGTTACTGCAATCTGTCATTGGCTTCGTCAATTACAGGCCTAAAGATTATTGTCTCGCGTGTTTAATTCGGCACAAACCCAAACTAGAAAATCCTTCTGATATTCGTGTTCATCACAAAGGTCACTATTACCCGCTAACCCAGTATCTAGTATTGTGTGGCAATTATTAAAGTAGGTCTGCATTTAAGCAAGCATAGTAACTGGGAACGTACAGTAGGACACGTCAGTATAATTAATCTCCTTATATTGGAACCTGGTAACATTGATATATTGTCAAGAGTTTGTTCAGACTGTTCACAACACATTGACATTTCCTGTAGTACCTTCCTGACGAAATATGCTACAATAAATTAATCCAATATATCAATTTGTTTTGTTTTTTGTATACGAAACAGATCACAGAAAAAATAACAGATCCCCAGTAAAGCTGTTTCAGAGTACTGGAAGTATCCATATTGAATGTAAGAAATAAAAGACAAAACAATACGAATTTTCAAAACAACGTCCAGCTGATTCTGTTCTTGTCATACATTGTCCAGTTTAGATTGCTTCGATTTTTTCATAAGACTCCAGTTTTGAAATCTCGGTTACAATGAATCGTGCCAAGACGCGGCCTGGTTGTTCTCAAATCTTTTTTTACTGTTCCTCCAATCTTGGAATGCCGGCAGTTTGAGAGAATTTTGTCCAAACATGGCCTGTCCGTTTATGAACCGTCCTTTACTGGCACCACCGATGGGAGCCCTATCTACAAACTTATTTGTATTGTATTGGGTTTTTTTTTCAATTTTGAAACCTGTGTTGTCGCATAACCTTTGTCATTTTGGGCCTGACCGAGCACTTAATAAAAATGTGGTTAACCCTTTCTACCGATAAATGTAGGTATTCTAAATGCAGGGTAAGAATTTTATACATGTATATTATTATGAGATTTTGTATTGGACATCGAGGTATTGATAATGTTTTTTTGAATTGTGAGACAATTTATGTTGTTACATGTATTGCCGTACAATAAAAACGTACATGTGACTACGATTTCCCAGTGGTTTCAAAATCATTTGTAAGCTCCCTGTTGGTTTACCAGTAAACCGTCGATGCTCAGAATCAACGTTGAGCTAGCACAGACCTCAATCTCATCCACAAAAAACAAAAAATAAACAAACAACAAATTAACATCTTAACGAACGAACAAACAAATTAAGCTTAAAAACAGAGTAAAAACGAAAAACAAACCAAATACAAAAGGCAAACAAAGAAAACAATGTCCCTGACACATAGACGATAAGAAATAAAACTCGCACTTACGCAAAATAGTGTAATTGGGAGATTGCGTGTGTTAAGCTAATGGCGATATAACGCTTGTTCTTTAATAATCTGTTGGTGAGTTGCTATCGTTATCGGTTAGAACGGAACTAGATCAACATTTGCATAACTTTTAAAAGGACCCAAGGGACGTGATTTTTCAAAAGTTCCTGCTTTTTGCTTAAAAGTTATAGCCCTCATGCGATATTGCAATTTGAATATATGCCTGAATTGGGCCGAAGGGAAGGTAAATCCACGATTGTAACATTATCTTCAAGAATAGCCGAATATAAGACTCCAGTAAGTAAAAAGGTTTTGGTTAACGACTAATGCTTGCTCGGTAAGACTAACATGTCATGTTAGTCATGTGTTTCAGGTATCAACACCCGCGCTTTATTTAGCAATGCAAGAGCAAAGCAAAGCAACGAATTCTATAAAGTCGGTTGGCTGAGTGTTTCAGGTAGTCGGCATTTACTCCAGGCGATTGGGTACCTGACTTGGGCGTCGTGGGTTGATCCCGACAAAGTAAAACAGTTAAGAGTTTTTGGTTGTGTTATTGTGATGTCTTTACTATGTACTTACTCTTTGAAATCAGCCAGAAAACTGTTAAACTCATATATGTATCAATGTAAAACAATGTCCACTACATTAAAACATATGCATGCTCTTCTGTCTTAATGAGCTGTGCAGAATTTAAAAAAAAAATAAATAAAGACAACTATCGCCACCCTTAAATACGCCATTATATACCAATAATTCCGTATAAATCACTCCGCAGATCACCCATTTAATCGATCAGTCATTCGACGAATGTAGGACTGAATTAACCATTAAACAGCATAAGCTTGTGCTTAGGGCAAGGGAAGGGGGGCACCACAAAAATACACAACATTTTCTATTTTCCTATATATTTTGTTTTATTTTGAAAAACAAAATTCTATTTTATGCGTGTATTACCGCATTGTGAAAATGACAAACAAAAGAATCACCAGCGGTAAAGAACAGTGTTTCAATCATGCCGTACTTTGGTGGGTTGTCTGTCATCTAACAAACACAGTGTAAGGAGAGGAGAACGTTAATCCATGTGATAGTTACAATTTAGGTATAACTTATAACGGTACCTATCCTGTGGTGATTAATTACTGTAGTATTACGGATCAACACCATGTGACAACTCTGTATTGTTACACTGTTACATATCTGTTATTTATCAACCTTTAAGGCTGTGACGAACAAATATCCATGTGGGCGCGTCCACAATGGTACTGCTTACAGCAATTCATAGACGACAGCTTCTGGTTGGTCAGAAAAGAGTGGTTCTAACGGGGCATCACAATTGTTAGTTTAGCCTTGTCTAGAGAGAACACAACTCATTGCCCTCGGGTGTTTATCATTGATCGGTTTACACCGTTTTTAGGCAAGAAAAACCCCATAGATTTAATGACAAGCTAAGCCACTGGGCACACTTTAGTCTCATCACACACGAACCGCAAATAAACTGTGAGCTAAACATTTAAATGTGAAACTTATCACACCCGGTCGTTGTCAAAGATTTTCGTTCGTTTTGTACTTTTCTTAAGATTCTTAACGAAACGTCACTGAATGGTGCAATCACGTCCCCTTCAGGGCGGGTGTTGGAAGAAGCTTCATCTGACATTAGAGTTCTCAGGTGTAACACGTGACGGCAATCGGCTATGGGCTATTCCGATCCTCCTTTTTTTCAATGTTTAAAGGGCGGGTTTCCTCCTCAAATGGGCGGCCATGACCATAATAACGTTAATTATTACATAAATATAGAGAAATAAAATTGATAATATCGTACATTAATGTGTATGAACATTAGATTAGGAAATAAATGTAGTCAAATAACAATGATAATGACCTAAATTAATGGTTTTGTAAAATTAACTTAATTAAATACAACATAAACTAATGGTTATGTAAATCAAATATAATTAATTACAACATAATTAATGGTTATGTCAATTGAATATCATTATTTACAACATAATTATTGGTTATGTAATTCACATAACATTAGATTCGACACAAATCCAGTGAAATTGCATTTATAACGCCACAAACTCAAGTCAAACAAACATAATGTTTATATGTAAGAATATAGGTATCTTGCCATTGGTGTCGAGAGCGGTTACCTTCATCCATTAGTCTGGCATGCCGTCATGTGAGTGAAATTAAGTACAGCGTTAAGCCCCAATAAAACAAAACAAACACCACAATTCTTTTGAAATCTGTCAACATACAGATTGTCACGGACAACGATAGATATATCAACAGAATACATGACAATCGTGCGAACTTCGGCAGCAACAACACTTCTGTATTCTCACAAATCATCGGCTTTATACATTTTTTCTCTTGACAGCCTCTGATATAAGAATGTCACAATCTGGATTACTGTTGAACATTCAATCTAATCTGCCACTAGCCGTGTCTAGTCTCAAGCGTCTTACATACTTTGGTTTGTTGCCCACAAGTTGTTTTAAAATCGACCCAGTTCGCAAAATACTTTGCATAAGCTGAACATTGAGTGTACATTTATGTTATGAAAAGATTTCCCTTTCTGTGTACTTATAGGTGACCTTAAATGACACTTAGCTTGTGTGTTACGAGATATATTGAAAAATGTTGAGGTTTCTGCATTGTGTTCGTAACTCTCATTTACTGCCGTATAATTTGTTTCCAACTCCACGGCGAGTGTATTTCATTCGTGCATAAAACCCGTCTGACAAAAATCTCCGTAAAAGTGCAAAGAAAATTTGTTCCCACTAAATGCAGAGTGATTTAATAATGACAGCTCGTTAGCGAATTTCGACAAAAATTATTTTAATAACATATATGCCTTTTCAACGGCATCGGAAATCACAAGTGTTTACAAATTAACAAAAACCTCAAATTGCCTCCCGGAGTTAAATTATTATTAACAATCTATACATAACGTACAAACTGTCATTAAATGTTACAAAGAACTGTTTTTCTGATAGGATTTGGAAAATAATATGGTAAACCAATGCACCCTATTAAGAGATTTTAATTAAAAACCATATAGGCTTTGGGCATGTTAAACAATCAAGACTTAAAACAACGATCTAAACGATTGTGAACTCTTAAATGAAGAACATTAAGCGATTAAAAAACCCACCACAGAAGCAGTTGGACAAAGCCCGGTGTAAAGCGTTCCGACCTCCGCGTTAACGACAAATCTCCAGCATTGGTGTATTTTCAATGATATCTCAATTCGAATTTCTTAAGATAAACAACGTTTGAAAGGGTATCTAGTATGACTAATGCTGTTTCATTGATTGTTTATAAAATAAAACCGGTTTAAGGTGAAAGTATTCTGCTAATCTCCTACATAGGATTGAACCAGAGGACAATATTTGTACTTGACTGCTCTAAATGTTCGAGTTAAAAACTGCCGTTAGATTAGACTAGTTCCCATAAATCCCTTGAGACAAACCGAGACTTATCAATTGTTATTCCTGACAAATATTGAGGTATTTTTATTCAGCCTTTTGGTTTAGTGTACCCAATGGACCGGTAGAACGAGTCTCAGTTGAGTGATTAACACACTTTGTTCTACTATCTGTGAGACTTACTAATCGACTTGATGATATGATAGAGTGTGTACAGAAACGGTTATGTAAATATTGTTGAGTTCCATTGAGACCAATACGCATGTATTTACCATGTCTGTCGTTTTCATCGGATTGTCATGTTATACAGCATTCTGGTTAATTTAACACAGTGTTTATATGATCAGCATATTTTTCAAGGAAAATTATAAACAATGCGCCTATACAAATTCTATTAAATAACATTTGTATAGGCTTTTGTAGAAATTAACCTCAGGTCTCATATATATGTGATATAATTAAAATGGGTGTGAGAAAGTGAAGCTGGCGCAAAACAAAGTTGGGAAAGTGTGTTAAACCAGAAAGATAATTATGAATACTACCTGGTATTGTACGAGCAATTACACAGAGACAGCATAGAGATAATAGATTGATTGATTGATTAGCGTTTTACGCCATATTCAGCGGCGTTTCAGCAACGCCGTGGTTTGGACATTTTTTCAAACCATACATCTCATTGTGTGTATTTGACAGTTATCAAATAGTAGACAGGTACTGACTGTATTGTACTTTGAATAAATTGGTACCGATGACATGTTTGAATTCTATCAAGGATTTTCTGCCACATTCTTTAATTAGGCCTTTTTTATTATATATATATGATATAATAACATGTGAGTGAAAAAGTGAAACAAAATTGGGAAAGTTTGTTAAACCAGAGAGACAACTACTAATGCTACCTGGTATGGGACGAGCAGTTACATAGAAACACCATAGGGCTAATAGATTAATTGATTGATTTTTACGCCATATCCAGCAGGTTTTCACCTTATTGTGGTTTGGACATAATCTCAAATTATATGTAATTTAATGCATTTGACTGAAATCAAATAGTAGCCATGTACTGACAGCACAATGCAATGAATAAATACAGTGGTGCAGGTGAAATGTTTGGATACAAGTCAGGGATTTTCTGTCATATTATGACAGATTCTTTAATTAAGGGTTTTTGTTTTTAAGGACATAATTCAGTATAGTTTTCTCATCGTTATATGGGACATGAACAGTAAACACACAAGGCTGGCCAAATGCTGAAGTTTTGTGAAGTGTTTCAGCTCTTTAATACGTTCGGAATAATGTTTTATAGGTTGATTAATAAAATTAATTAATTAAAGTTGCATTTATTTTTTATATACAGCTTAATTCCGTGAATCTGCATCTTCTCTTTCTATAAATTGACGAATCTTTAATTGAGCTTAGTATAATATTGCTCCCTGTAGCAGATACAGCTAATTTAATACAGATAACTGCAAACCGAGATGGTGGCAATCCATTAGAATTCATTAATAAGTAAAGTGCTCGAGGAAATGCAAAATCAAGGTTGCACACAAATCACAGATCCCATTTTAGACAAGACAGTTAACCATACATTGCATAAACCCTTCTCCAAGATACAGAAGGGATAAAACGAAAATGGTATTAAGTCTGCATAATTGGATATTGGACATTTTTTTTTTCACGGAGAACTCTGATAAGGCTCTTGACATTTACACTATTGATTTGAATGTCAAGACTCTTGCCAAGGGTCACCGATAGGAGATTTTTCGTTCTCGAAGTACCATACGACGTGTTTATCTGTTCCATAAAGCCTAATAATAGTTCTTCGACAATCATTTAAGCCAGGTTGATGCAACTACCCAGAACTCGATGTTCTCCCATTACACAGTTTTGCCAATTCCTTTCAGATCAATCGCTCTTGTTTATTGGGTGAATAACCTCGTGTGTTAATGATCAAAAAACGATTCCTTCAACTGTAAAATATGCATATTTCAAATGTATTCAAAACTGCCCTTTTACACAACTTTAAGAAATAAAGGTTTGTTCTATCATGGCAACCTATCGGCCATAGACCAGCAAATAAACGGAGTGCAAAACAAGATGGCCTGTGTGTATCTTAGAGTCAATTTCTCGACGTAGGAAAAAGAATTTGTTATATTTTAGAATGTGACTAAAATCTGTGTGACCGCAGAGGAATTAAAACATAGTTGAACAGTCAAATGTTTTCTTTAAGTGGCATTAAAACGTCGGAAGTCGTATCCTGTGTTAGTTGCAATAGGTCTATGAACGAATCATGCCTTTCTCCTCGAGAGAAAATTCATGAAGGCGACCGCCCAATGTTCGCTTTTATCTCTCCAGGAAACAGCATGGTTTATGAAAACTTAAGACTTTCATGACAAATCTACTAACTACTAATTAGTTTCACAGCCTGGTTAACGACTCACAACTTTTTTCATGTTGTTTGTGAAAACGTAGGGCTTTCGTGATAATTCCTAATACCACCAAAACATTTCGCTTTAACAGTTTATTTTTTTAGAAGATTTTTACTTATGTCGTTTTCTTGAAAGAAAAAGAAAACAAAGCATTCATTCAGGGTTTTTAAGTTTCCTCAAAGAGACACCGTGAAGTTGTTAAAGACAACTTATAATAAACAACACACGGTTGTCCGAGACCTTCCCGGTGCCTGGGGCCCTCAGAGTGTAGTGAAACAGGCCATCTGTTTAATGTGTGGTGTTTCTGCTACGTGTCTTGTGCTTGCACTATCTTGTCTTTGATGCCAGTGGCTCATTGGCTCGCCTTCATATGAATGAAATATCATCTTACATTCTACCCCGATCACTCAAACCAAAAAACCCCCCCCCCCCCCCCCCCCCCAAAAAAAAAAAAAAAAGAACCCAGAATAGACAAGTGTTTAACGTTTCATGAGTAGTCGCTAATTTGGATATTGGGAGTTTGGTTTTAGTACAGAGACCACTGATAAGGCCCTTGACATTTACAGTATCGTCAGGATTGTTACCACGATTTGAATGTCAAGACTCTTGACAAAGGTCAAATATTGAATCCAATCAATGTTACCGATATAAGCACATTTTTCGTGCTTGATGTACCATTTGAGGTGTATTTCTATTTTACTAAGCCTTATAATAGTTTTGCGAGGATTGGTTTTTCTATGTAGGTGTCACATGCTGAACGATCAACAACCATATCTATTCCCCTTGCAGTGAACCCACCCAGAAGACAGCACTGTTTGTCTTACAATCGGCTAAATCTCGCGAGACTCCCGTCATTGTGATATAATCGCTCGTGATATGTTAAGTTTATAGGAGTACAGTATTTTCCGAATCATAGGAAAATTGTGAAATCTTATGACAACGCAGACTAAAGTTTCGGAGTCCCCACATATGTCACTCTTTTGTGATTGGTTGACTGATAGATGTCTACTGACCTGCTCAAGAGTATACCAGAGGAAAACTAAAATAACTGTAACATGTGAAGGGTTTGCTGTGTAGGAAGCGGTCGTTCCTCCAGTGCTAAAATAATAGCATACCATGACAGCGCGAGGAAATTAAAAACAGAGTAAAAACGAAAAATAAACCAAACACAAAAGGCAAACAAACAAAACAATGTCACTGACAAATGTGCGATACGAAATAAAACCTGTACTTATACAATACAGTGTAATTGGGTGATTGCGTGTGTTAAGCTAATGGCGATGTCTGATTTGCCATGACAGTCGTGTCGTTTGTTCTTAAATAAGCTGTTGGTGAATTGCTATCGCTATCGGTTAGAATGGAACTAAATCAACATTTGCATAACTTTTAAAAGGACAGAAGGGGCGTGATTTACAAAAGTTCTTGCCTTTTGTTTAAAAGTTATAACCGTCATGCAAATTTGCTATTTAAATTTTTGCTTAAACAGGACTAAAGAAAGATAAATCGATGTTTGTAACATTATCTTGAAGAATAGCCAAATATAAGACTCCAGTAAGTAAAACGGTTTTGGTTAACGACTAATGCTAATGCTTGCTTTGTAAAATTAACAGTCCCGAATCGCAGTCATGTGTTTCGGGACAACCGCTCTTTATTTAGAAACGCAGGAAAATCGTCTTCGACGGAATAAAGCAATGAATTTAATAAGGCCGTCGATGTACAGGCACAACATTGAACGAAGGATACTTGGGCTAGCAATGCCCTAATCTTGAGATTGGGGTCTTGCTAGCACAAAAAAAAAACAAATTAACGACTTAACAACGAACAATCAAATTAACAAGTTAACAAACGAAAAAAAAAAAAAAAAAAAAAAAAAAAAAAAAAAAACAAAAAAAAATATCAAACGGGAACCAAAAAGACAAATAAACAAAACAATGTTACAGAGATATGAGGGATAAGAAATAAAACTTATACACAATAGTGTGATTGGGGGCTTGCGTGTGTTAACCTAATGGCGATATCTTATTTCACATGACAGTCGAGGTAACGCCTGTTCTTAAATAAGTTTTTGGTAAGTTGCTATCGCTATCGGTTAGAACGGAACTAAATCCACATTTCCATAACTTTTAAAAGGACTCAGACTCCAGTATTAAAACGGTTTTGGTTAACGACTAATGCTTGCTTTGTAAGATTAACAGTCCCGAATCGGACTCATGTTTGTCGGATATCGACACCCACTCTTTATTTAGAAACGCAGGAAAATCGTCTTCGACGGAGCAAAGCAATGAAGGCCAGTTGGCTGATGTTTTAGGTGTCCGGCATTTACTCCAGGCGATTGGGTGCCTGACTTTAGGGATCGTGGGTTCGATCCCGACAAAGTAAAACAGTATTTGACGTCTTTACTCTTTACTTACTCTTTGATCGCCTTCATATAAAGGAAAATCATTTCCCTTTCTATTGACATGTTGTTATATACGGGTATAATGCTTCCAATTTTAATTATAGTTTTTATTTTTCTCTTGATCAAATTTTTCTCTGACTTCAAATATGTATGTACCTATGTAAAACAATGTCCACTACTACTATATATATACGCTCTTCTGTCTTAAAGAGATCTGTAGAATGAAAAGAAAAAATATAGCCACCCTAAACTACGCCTTTTTATGCCCATAAATCCATGTTAATCATTCACCAGATCACTGATTTAATCGATCAGTCATTCGACGAATTAACAATTAAGCAACATAAGTCCGTGCTTAGGGCATAATTTTGAAACACAGAATTTGATTTTACACGTAAATTAACGCATTGGGAAAATGAACACAAAAATCGTCTGTGGTAAAGAACAGTGTTACAATCATTCCATACTTTGGTGGGTTGTCTGTCATCTAACAAACAAAGTGTAAGCAGAGGAGAACGGTTCCAGCAATGTTTAAACAACAGCTTCTGGTTGATCAGAAAAAACTGGTTCTAACGGGGCATCACCATTGTTAGTTTAGCCCCACAATTTGTTTGTTTATAGAAAACAGATCTCATTACCCTCGGGTGTTTATCATTGATCAGTTTACACCGTTTTTAGGGAATAAACCATGAATTGAATGACAAGCTAAACCGCTGGGTACAATATAGTCTCAAAACACACGAACCGCAAATGCTGTTTCATGATAAACCTTTAAATCTGAAACTTATCACACTGTGTCTCATAATAGGCGCATTCGACTGGATGTTGACGTTAAGCACGGTAACCGTTGTCTGAGATTTTTGTTCGTTTCGTACTTTTCTTAACGTTCCTATCGAAACGTCTCTGAATGGTACAGTCGTGTCCCCTTTATGGCGGGTGGTTGAGGAAGCTTCATCCGGCACTGGAGTTCTCAGGTGTAACGCGTGACGGCAATCCGTTATGGGCTCTTCTGACCCACCTGTCTTGGGCGGGCTTGACCGAAATAACGTTAATCATTACATAAATCTAGTGAAATAAAATTGATAATATCATATATTGTGCGCAATGAATGTGGTCAAATAACAATAAAAATGACTTAAATTAATAATTATGTAAATGACAATTTATTAATTACTATGTATATTAATGGTTATATTAATCAAATATCATTAATGCAGATGATCAACAAAAGATATATCAACAGAATACATGATAATCGTGTGAACTTCGACAAAACAACTTTAATATAGTCTGACAAATCATCGACTAAATACAAATCCTTCTGTGTAGCCTCTGATAAAAGAGTGACCGTTTTCCGAGGATTGTCACAACAGTGACTCTTAAACATTCAATTAAAATTATCAACAAGCTAATTCTAGTCTCAATCGTCATAATACTTTGTTTGGTTGCCCACGGGTTGTTTTAAATTGACCTAGTTCTCAGTGACCCTATTCTGGCCATCCTCGGAGAAAACATCTTGTTTTGTCAGCGGTTAGAAAACAAACTGATTTGTATCTATTGATCAATGAACGCATAGTTACGTAATGAAACGATATCCCTTTTTGAGTATTTAGAGGTGACCGTTAATGGCTCTTTATAGCTACCGCTGATACGAGAACATTTATGTTGTGATTACTGCCTAGCATTCGTGACTCCCTTTTACTCCCAGATATTTGTTTTCCAACTCCACAGGGAGCGTATTTCATTCATGCATAGATTATTTGACATAATTGTCTGTAAAAGTACAAGCGCAAAGAGAAATATCATTCCCACTAAATACAAAATGAATAAAATCACAACTCATTAACTAATTTCAGCAAAAAAAAATTAAAAACTTATATTGCTTTTTCAACGGCGTTAGAAATCATAGCAATGATTGTAGTTACAGTTGTTTATAAACTAACAAAAATGTCAAGTTGCCTCCCCTTCTTTCGTTATTGTAAACAATGTATGCATATCTTAAAAACAGTCATTAAATTTAAATAAGATATTTTAGATAAAAACCATATAGGCTATGGGCGTGTTATACTTCACAACCCGAATATCTCTGGGACCTTTCTCTGGTAGGAAGAAACCACCTTGAACAAGTCAGCAGTGAAATCGTATTGAACAGCAAAACTAGTGAAATAAAATTAATAATAACATACATTTATGCGCAATGAATGTGGTCAAATAACAATAAAAATGACGTAAATTAATAATTATGTAAATGACAATTTATTAATTACTATGTATATTAATGGTTAT
>JARFOD010086040.1:0-33960 GCA_031763545.1 Mopalia muscosa | reverse complement strand
TTCTCTAGACATGCGGTACTATTAAACGATAAGTTAGCTTACAAGAAATATTAAATTTTGTGTTATTACTTTAAATAGTCTACTTGGAAATATGTTCGGTCTCCTGCGAAGCTGAACAGAATAAAATGATTTGAGGGCTATATGTTCAAGCTGAGCCGGCGCTAGCTCCCTAAAGCTATAGAGACAGAATGATTTTGTGGGGCATAAACGGAAAATAACCCTTGCAATGTAATTTGACTTCTGACCTATGTGATGGTGAGATTAAAGTTTGTTTATAAAAATTAATACAATTTCCATAGGTTTAAAGACATCAAGTGAACTAGGTGTATCCTAGTCACCGGTATAGTTACAAATCACATGGCAAGATTTACACAACGGGTGAATTCTTTAAGGTTGTTAGTCTCCGAGTGGCTTAAAAACGATCTCGTGCAGCGTGCTTTACTCTAATTCACTCTACTAACCAGTGATCTTGAAAACCTCTTGGTGAATTCTATATTTTAGACCGTTCTTTATGCATAGCATCTATAGTGTCTCTATGAAATGGTAGCTATGTCCAACAGACGAATGAAACACCAATGTACCAGCTGTGAGAGACATTATGATTTATCTAATCTTTCCCGTTGTCATAAATGTGACACTTTACTAAGTACGACGTTTAACACCAATTAATTCGCCAATTCAAAACAAGGCACTTAACTAAATACAAGTCGTAGCCTTCTTACAAAAAAGTTTCTACAAAATGCCATACTTATACATATTGAGGAAGGGAAACAACTCTTATGTTGATTTTTTAACCAAATGAATTAAATTCATTTAAAAATTAAAGATATTGCTGAATTATTAGTTTTAAATCTGCAAAGATATAATATGAAAACTTCAACCAGGGTATCTCCAATAAATAACACAATTCATCATGAGCTGATGTCAATTTATTTTACATTTCATCGAAAAGTTTTGATAATCCATTTAGAGCCCTCTTCGTAGACATACCATTGTTTAATATACCAGGCCTTGGACTTTTGTGTGTATTTGAAGGATTAATTTCCCAACAAGATGGTGAACTTAATGAGCGTGTTTGGGGTTCACACATTCCACTAGAGGGATGCTTCTAGATGGTCATGTCCCCCACGCTGAAAAATTAATCCTCACAATTGAATGACTAGAAAAATTATTGGCGATACGTTTGGAAAAGTCAGAAAATTGAAATGCTGCAAAGCAGACTGAAATGTGGGAAGAATGTAATTGCAATTTATTAATGTGTATCGGCAACAAAAAAAAAAGACACATGGTAACCGATTTTGCCAAACCGGTTACCACCTATGAAAAAGGTGACAGAAAATCGGTTACCAAACGTGGGCCTTAAGTCATACCTGCATCATGACCCTTCGCATCACATTAAGAAAGTATAGAAATAAATTCCATCACAAGGTAGCCAATCCCCTTACTCGAAATAAGATTAGCTTATTGTTTAAACCACACTGACTCACCATTGATGACTTGTGAGAAGAGTTCCTCAGGGGAATCCCCAAAGAAGGGGACACAACCCACCAGAAACTCATACAGGATTATTCCCATTGACCACCAGTCAACAGTTTTACCTGATAAATAAAAATAGAGACAAAACAAATTAGAGAGAAACAAAAAATTATTATTGAGGAGCCTTTTACTTTAAGCCACGCTATTATTACACACTATAATCAGAGATTGATAGAATTATTTTTTAAGGGTTGTAAAGAAGCCCCTCAAATTCAATATAAATTAAATTTCCCCTCAAAAACATTTAATATTTCATCTTCAACTCCAATTTTAATATTTTAGTAAAATTCCATTTTAATGAGAGCTTCCATTTAAAATAGATGGGCTTTGATAACATCAAAGAGCTGCCAACCCACTTAAGTACGGCGTAAAACACCAATCCATAAATTAACCTTTAATACGTTGATCACAAAACTGCTAGGCAAAAAAACATTGGCACATGACCACCACATAAATATTTGGACCAAGTTCATTTCTGCTTAAAGTAGAAAGACCCCATTTTAAATACTGAATTAGGTATTGATGAAATAAAAACAATTCTAGTGTAGATTTAGATTGCCGGAACTCACCATAAGCTTTCCTTAAGATCACCTCTGGAGCGATATACTCAGGAGTTCCTATCACCTGTTTATCTCTGAACTGTGTGTTATCCTTGTCCAAGGCTCCTTCATACAGATTTGTAGTCACTGAAACATAAACAGGTACATTTAAGGAGATATGACATGATGATATGAGTCCCTATGACATTAGGGATCTCTAATTAATGAGTTTTTTTGCATGCTTAAAGGCTTGACTGGAACACCTTTCAAAATATTGTTTCTCTAGTCAAAGCTATAGTCCAGACGGTTCTACCCTGAATAAAACTATAAATGATTTTTAAAGGCGTATTTTCTGATGGTTCTGCGTATCTTCTTATTTCTTTTCGACTTATACTGACCTTGTAGAGTAGTTTCTGGCTATAATGTGTACTTCTTATGCTATAAACATCTTTGACTATTTTCTGTTACTTTTCCTGTTATTTTTGCCTTAATGTATTCAGAATTGAGTATTTTAATATATAATATTTGTAATTATGTGTGAAAAATACTCGAAATACACAAGGCAGACAGGTCTGTATAAGCCTAGAGGATTGTTTTCTGATTCAGAGAAATGTCGGCGCCACCTATAATAGTTACATGCTAAAATGACACCCTTTTGGAACCATTACCAAGAAGCAAAAGGCTTCGACTCTCGACTACATGTTTGTGAGACTGTTACACTTCTTCAACATATTTGTAACCCAGGCCAAGAGAGAAAATTTCAAACTCTTTCTTCTCTTCCATGGAAACTTTTTAAAATTTAATTTGAACAGCTATTTTTTGAAGAGCATTTAGTGAACATGGTTGTTGTACAGTGCTTTTTTGAAATTTACCGGTTTGATGTGATATATACAAAAATATTTGATATATGTTGACTTCATAGTTATAAATTTTAATGTTTAGATCCTATGCACACAAAACGGTTTGTCTGATTTGTGTTCATTCTCAATAGTATTCCACTGCATAGAACATATTTTTCTTTGAAAGTTGATGTGTTGTTGTCTTTAATTCATTATGATTGATTCATTGGTGTTTTATGCCATGCTTAAGGGTATTTCACTTATATGACGGTGGTGTATTCCAGCAACATAACTTTCTTTGATAATTGATGTGTTGTTGTCCTAAATTTATTAAGACGGTTTTCTTAACCGTTGGGCTGGCAGGTTGTCATACGGCTGAAGGAACCATACTGTTTCAACAGCACCCTATTTTAACGACTCGATTTTATCCCTTCATATTAAACAAAAAATTTGTAAAGTTGTTCAAAATTTGAATTCTGTGATCAAATACTGTGGATTCTCTAAGATTTTTTTTTTTGTTTGCGTCTTTTTTGTTTATAAGCATTTTTTTTAATCTTCTTTCTAATATCATAATTGTAGAAATAAAAGAGTTTGAAAAACATACAAAACAATCACCAGCATTTCATTAAACACTAAAACTTTTTTACAAGGGTTTTTTGAGGAGATGTGTTAGTGCCCGAGAAACTAAGGATCAATTTGTTTGTTTGGACAAATCAAGTTATGAGAAGATACTTACAGTTCATTAGACCCATTTTAGAGAGGCCGAAATCTGTGAGTTTGATATGACCTGTAGCCGTTATCAACAGACTGAAATAAGACAGAAAAGAGCAGTTACTAATAAGTGCCGTACTCGCAAACAATTCAGTTTAAAGAAATTTAGTATAAATAATTTGCTAAAAAGTAAAAACTATATAAACAGACATGTGTAGTTTTTCTCTTGGACATTTTCAACTGCTGTGTTAAGTTTGCTTTATTTCAATATTTGAAAAACTTTCCAATAAGTACAATATTGTAACCTGTCAGTTATGTGATACTTGGTCCACAAGAGAAAGAGAAACCCATGTACTTAATGGTTTTCTTAACTTACTTGTCTGGTTTTAAGTCCCTATGAACCACACCGTAACTGTGCAGATATTCCAGCGCCAATACAGCCTCAGCAAAATAGATCCTAAAAAAACATATACGCCAATAAGAGTAAATTCACAGCATAGAACAATTCACTTGTTTATATTACACATCAGATATAACAATTTTCAGTTGCTTTGGTGAAAATGCTTCCCAGCCTCGAAAGAAGAAATGTTTAAAAGTTATCACCATATGTATTTAAAGAACTGTATAATATGGAATAACACATCATACATATAAACTAGTTATCTGACTTACTGCAGAGTGTACAACTCCAATGAATGAAGAACACCACAAGAACCGAAGTTTGTTTGTTTGTTTGATTGGTGTTTAATGTCGCACTCAAGGGTATTTCACTTATATGACAACGGTCACAAATATTTAACATCACAAACAAATCTGCTCCCCGTTACCCTTTAGCTCTGTGAACACCAGGGTAACAGAAAACAACCTCTCTTCTCGTCTCTTACGATCGACCGAGGAAGCCGAAGGAGTATTCTGCAGGGCCATGGCCCACCCGCTCCCTTACGGGAACAAGAACCAAAGAGAAGATACAGGAAACATGGTACAGTAAGTTTAAATGGGTGTATGTTGACCCTCAGCTCACACATGAAGTTTCCACCAACCTCCTGATAAGTTTACCTGTCAAATAAATTCCTTACCTGGCCATATCAAAAGGAAGTGGTCCTAGATTCTTCAGCAGCGTGGCACAGTCTCCCCCTTCCACATATTCCATCACCATACACAGGTGTTTCTGAAATAACATTCCACCTATATAATATCATCTCATCCACATACATCTTCAAGACTTTCATATCCAATTGTTTTAACACATCAAACAACTGACTTATTAGCTAGTCATTTATATATGGATTGTTTGTTCTGTGTTTAACTCAGTTATTTCATTGAGTTCAAAGGGGGAAGAACCTACCACTGGCAGAGGATAATCTCAACAGGCTTCTTTTTTCCCCAAGACTCGGAGATTCTGCTTTAAAAATTCTGGACTTAAACTAAAATCACAGGTTCATGTCATGCAATATCTGTTTTATTTTCATGCAATAAATGCATTTCATGTAGTATCTGGAATCACCTCTTGTATACACGTAGCAAAGTATTTTTGTATATATGATGGGTAATACTAATCAGGCTGGTTGATTTGTACATCACGAGTATGAAAAGTAAACACAATAATCAAGAAATACATACACATGTAGGGGCATGAGAAACACACAGGCAAACAAAGCCAACTGCTCTCTTACACGAAGTATAACAAATAAATAGACAAAAAATTGGGCAAAGCAATGTTCAGGTACACAAATACAGAGAGCCCTTCATCATACATCATCTCACATCCTTTCCTAGCTCAAACTTTTACAAGTACATAAAAACATCATTCACAAAATCCTCAGAATCATGTAAATGATTCTTAAACCCACCTTTGTTTCAAAGCTACAGTACATGCTGACAACAAATGGGTTGTCAGTGAAGGTCATAATATCTCTCTCTGCAAACACCTGCTCCATCTGGTTACGGAGCACCAGGTTACCTTTACAGATCTTCTTCATCGCAAACCTTTGTCTGGTCTCTTTGTGACGCACCAAATATACAGCTCTGACAACAGACAAAAGTACATATGTGATAATAAAAAATCTATAATAGGTTAAAATTGTATATCTGTATTTTTTCTTTCAGTTCTGTGTCATGGAGTTGTCTCCTCTTTGTTTGACAAGTGAGTTTTTTCCCTTGATCATTGTATATCCTGATTAACTACTCTGAATTCAGACATTTAAGACAATCATGGCAATAAACAATAGCTCATACTCCTCATCTCTGTGAGGCCTAAGATGCACTGCTCTGATAATAGATTCGCAATATTAAACACACCAACATAAAGATTATAGATATATAAGTTCAGTTTGACACAAAGGACTCACCCATAAGCACCATTAGAAACAAGTTTGATCGTCTCAAAATCATTCTCAGCAGGGGTTCTTTCTCTCTTAGCCTTAATGTGATCCTAAACATATAGGTTAGAATCTCATCAAGTTTTAAAACAGCTTTGTAATCTCAAATAGTAAATAAACTTATTTGTTCAGTAGCACTAAAAAATATAAAAATAAACAATATGTTTAACCAATCTGTTGAGAAAGTTTCCTACAAATTTATGTCCGTCTTTTCTATTAAATAATATGAATGCTTTATTCAACATCATTATCAAACTTAAATTAAATTTGAGAACATTTTTTATCTGATAATATATGTCCCATAAAATTGTTTTACAGCTTGGCCTTTAGTTAATGTATATAATATTCAATATTATTATTAAAACCAAACTTTTCACATACCCCGTGGTGCACTTAGCACAAGACTCCAGCATTACCTTTAACAATGCTTTAGTAACAAAAATCTAAAAGATGACTTTAATACTGGACAAATGATTTTATAGCTAAGATAAAACCTTTGGACGTATATAGGCGGGTATGGTTTTAAGTCCTAGATAGATTAATTACAGCTGTATGAATACAACCGCCAGCAGAACAATCTGGTTGTTTAAGTAGATTCTAGTCAAACCTGTACCTACCCCTGATTCGTCTGTTTCTGGAGTATCAGGGCGATCTTCACAGCTAGCCAACTCACTCATCTCTATAAACACAAACAAACACATCAGTCTGTACATTCACAGTTACTTCAATATTATAATATTGTATTAGTGAGAGAATGTAAAACTTATAATAGAGTTCCACGACATGGGGCCAAATATTTTTGTTTTTGTATTTAACTGTATTTAAATACATTTTTTTAGTATTTGTATTTGCCTTTTTAAAACAATAGTATTTGTATTTGTTGAAAAATACTTTGTAAAAGCATTTTTAAATTAAAATATTTTTGAAATACTTTTGAAATACTTCTGTTTAAAATATCGTATGAGATGAATTATAGTTCTCAAATGTGTAAACAATATAAGTGGCTATCCAACCCCTAGAGATAAGGGTATGGACAGTACAGGATTAATGTGTATACATTGCCCAGTCAGTCCCAGTCTGCGCAGTAGAGACCGTATTCTTAAAAACCAACATACACAGGTCACAGGAACAGATGCTACTTTTAACATTTGACAAAATGCACACACAATTTAATAAATCTTAGGATAGATAATAAGAAATGTCAGATGATTAACTTAATTACAAGTAAACATGTTAGCACAGTACTGTACAATTTACCACAGACAAGATGTCTATGGTCATACAATCGTACTTATTGTTCATGTGAGATTGATCTTTTCTCCAATGAAAAGAATCTAGCTTCCTTTTCCTTGAGTTGAAT
The DNA here is from genome assembly GCA_031763545.1 of Mopalia muscosa. NCBI lineage: Eukaryota > Metazoa > Mollusca > Polyplacophora > Chitonida > Mopaliidae > Mopalia > Mopalia muscosa. The sequence goes on along the minus strand of JARFOD010086040.1, from coordinate 26,597 downwards.
AAAGACACTTCATCACAATCACAAGTTTGACTGTAATTTAAAACTATTAAGTATTTGTATTTGTAACAAATACTTTGAACAGTATTTGTATTTAAGTACATCAATAAATAAATGTACTTCTATTTGTATTTTGCATATCGACTGTATTTGTATTTAAATACTTTCAAAAGTATTTGGCCCCATGTGTGGAGTTAAAACACAGCCGTCAGACATTTTAGTATATTACCTTCTAGTGGATCTTTATTGAGGCCAAGTTTAGCTATAATATATTGAGGAATGTCTATTTTGGTGGTTTCTTTAGCCTGACCCTCTGCTGCCTCCAACAGATGATAAAACTCCTCAGGATCAAACTCCTACAAAGTAAACATTGATTTTCCTGAACACACATTACTTATTTTAGTCATACAGATGTGATGATAGGTTGATGGATTAGTGTGATGGGTACATGTATATTAGTTAACTGAAGGTCATTACAAATCTACTTTGTTGTTGTAATCACCTTTCAATAAACAACTCACAAGTGAAAAATGATAAAAATGGTAAAGTATGGAGATATCAGAGTTATTTATCATCGATTATTGAAAATCTTCAAAATTTTTGAAAATGTAAATCTGAAAGTTTCCAAGTCAATAGTAATCATTCACAGACCTTGTGATTTGAAGTGTGCTGTCCAATGCTTAACACAGATTGCACAGAAGGACTGATTTTAATATCTAATTTTTGTTATGCACCAGCATCCACAGGCAGAAAATTGTTCAAAGCCTGTATATATGGCACAAGATGTGTTTAGTTATATAACACAGGTTATAGTTTTCTTGGGGTGGAATAAGCTTACAAGGCATTCGAGTAGTCTGGCCGGTCTGGATATAATCAGCAGTAACTTCTTTATGGTCGGATACATCAAATCAAAGGCAATGGTAGATCTCTCTCGAGCCTGTCAACATCACATGAAATCAAACACAAACAACAGGTTAATAGTGCAAGTGCCAGAGTATTACCAGTTTTAAAATGAGGTAATAACTAACCCTTGTCTAAAAACAAAAAAAGTCTCAAATACAAGTCAGAAATCAACGTTTATATCATTAGGGACACAAATAACAGGCTGTTTTATTGATTATTTAGATGATCTATTTAAGTCAGTAAAGTAACAAATCTATTATTTCGGATATTTTCATGTCTAAGGAACAGAAGAACTTACATCTTGAAGCAGTTTTTCCAAGCTGTCAGAGAGTTCATAAAAGTATGAACTTGTTATAAGTTTGTTCTTTGATTTCTCCAGGCAGTCTCTGGCTAACTCCATGACTTGGTGATGTAAAAAGCTAACTATAGCATCATGGTCGGATTTGTCCAGTGTATCAATATTGTTAATGAACTGATGTAATCTGTCTTCCATCTGCATAGCAGCCTGTTGAAGAATGGAGAAAATAAAGTGGGTAAGTAAAGGGAGGTAATCAATGGGGGGAAAAAGGGGAGATAACAGTACACTACATATAACTGAATCATTTGAAAGCATAACACTGCTTATTGCAAACATAGCTTGTGAATTTTGAAAATTTATCAACAAGGTTTCTTGATTGTGTGTAATATCCTACCTTTGGAAACCTTTCCTTGTACATACTATTCATAATGATGACCTCTGAATCACCCCCTGGAGATCGAGCTGGACTACTGTAAAAGGTAAACATTTATTTTTAGAAATATGTGCATATCAAAATATATATAAAAAAAATTAACCAACACTCCCAGATTCTTCAAAAAGTTTGACTTTAATGAAGAAAATTTAAAGGGATAGTCAAAGATACTAGAATCGATAAGCATGCAGAGCTCCTACAGATATTTACTTTCCATTAATCCTACATTAAGAGAAGGTGAAGATAAGGATTAAGCACACTGTTAATCATGTTAATATTATTATTTTGCTACCTGCTACAAAACATCAGTTATTATCATCCACACTGAAAAACTATGAGATACAAGACTCAAAAGGAGAACAATGCTTAGAATAATACTATGGCAGAATCAAAAATAAATATAATAAATTTGTTGAAGTTAGTATAGGATGGTAGTGGGTACAAGTATATTTGAAGGCATGGGAGGAAAAGGTTAATTCAACTTATTCACATTCCCATTCCATATCCCCTATAACTTCTAGCAGTTTGGACAGAGAAATAGGCTTTACCACAGGGGGTCTTACATGTAGCCTGTCTCAAAATTAGAGTGTCCAAACTTATAGAAGTTATAGGGTATATTGATAATCTGCTGACTTCTATAATCACATGCCTGATGGAGATACAAACTACATGTATATCATTACACCAAATTATGGTAGTAAACAACAAAAGACACCAATTACACATGCAGAGAAATCTACCTGTGACTAGTGAATCAACCACAGATGAGGAAGATTATTTAGAGAGTAATAAACAGAGATTTTGAAAGATCAGGAACATCTTTGAGCATGTACTATAACTGTAATCAATATATTTACTAAATCTAAGAAAATCCCATGACAAGTCATGTGTGCTTCAATATTAAAGTGATCATTAGATGGGATAGGTTAGCCATAACCAAACCAGTGCTTACAGACGCATATGATATCCCAAATTACATGTGTATGTGCCACTCAAGGAATTAGTATAGTGGTAAACATATTCCTATATGGTTTTACACATAAAAGCAAGAGCCAGCCTGGGTTGTAACAAATAAATGTAGTATTTACCATTTGTTGAGGCTTTTGTTTGCATGTTTGTTTACTTGATGTTAATGTCAATTTAAGAGGAACTTAAGTCACAGGGTGACAGATGTAATTGTACTGTATGTTATTAGAGGCAAACGGAGGAGATACATTGCAATCAAACAATCTCTAATCACCTAAATAAACCTAAGATAAACTGTGGCCTGGAGCCTGTGAACAATATAGTAGTTAAATAGGTACATGTTTTGCACACTTGTGTTATCAAAACACTATTAGAGTAACCATTATGTATCTGAAACACTAAGTCAAATACATAAATTGCTTAACTTAATCTTTATATTGTCCTATACAGCATCCAGTTATATGTGAGATGACAAACTTATAACACTGAATGTATTTGGCTTTTCTTGTTAATGACACATTATTTCTGGTCTTTATAGAATCATACTATTAATTGGTAAATGTCAATTTTACTATGAAACATGTGCTTGTAACATCTACATGATAGGGATGTTTTTTTTAAATTCAATACTTAATGTCTCTTACATATGGGTTGTTTACCTGCAGTTTTATACTGATGTACATACATGTATTTAGTTTTTGTGCATCTTATATAATTTACCAAATATAGATAGAAATAATTTCTATATTAGCATGCATGCAGTTGTAATATGCTGTCTCAAATATACATTAAATAGTTTATATATAAATAGTGCATGATTCTAAACAAACATATTTTGAATATATAATGTATAGTGTATGTTATTTTATGTAGGACAAAACTTAATAAAATATACACTTTTTTAGGCATTTTTTATTGCCAGGTTTTTATACTCTGTGTGTCTGTTTTCACAGGCATACCTTGCTCATGTGTCTGGACAAATTTTGAATGCATGTTACATCTGTTACACTGCCTTACTCACTGCTCTCTCTCACCTGTATGTTTTATTCTAGCTATTTCTGACTTTCCCATCAACATTGTGTTGGGACAGTCACTCAGTGTACTGCATGATGGTCATTGGTTACATGTACTTGCAAATCCATTTTTTGTGAAGAATTATTAAAAGAAACATAAACCTCACCATTTATCTCATTTCAATAAACTATTTCAGCACTAGAGAAGAATGAAGTGCCCACAGCAGCTTAAAGCACAAGTAAATTGGTCATTGGAAGTTATTCCTTTATATAATTTGGAGTTTTTTAATATCTCATAGGTAAAACAAATATAAAAGCTATCTCAACAAAAATTATTTCTTTGATAGGTGTTAACTTAACAAAATAGTTAAATTTCTTCAACCAGACATAATAGTGGAGATAATGTGTGGATCCAAAATGTGTTGTGAAAAGTTTGGGAATGAAACTCAAAGCTACCTTCATTAAACAACACAACAAGTGGAGACACACCCATATAAAACACTCATCGAAGGTGCTATCTTCATTTATACAATCCTCACTATCTAATAATCCTTATTCCCCACTGACCAATAAGATGTGAGCGACAGAGCTAAGTCAGAAGGTAGGTTTAGGTTCCAAGTAATAAAGTGGAAAGACATCAATGAAAAGGGTGGTAAATTCACATGTGCATGCATTGATAAAAAGGTGTGTGCAGAATCACAGGTAAAACAACATCAACATTCCTGAAGTCTGGTGCTCATAGTGCTGTTAAACAAACCTAATAACAGGTCAACCAGTAATTAGAAGTTTTAATCTAGAGCGACACCTCCATCCATCAACTGACATAAAGGTAACAGAATCAGGAACTCAGATATTATTAAAAAACACACACAAAATATATATAAAAATAAAAACATCCAAAAAAAATGTTCTTACTCTAGTGCAAGCCATGACAGGCTGTTGATCACAGCAAATGTGAAGGGGAGAGAAAAAGAAATACATATAAGACCAATATATATATATATATACAAGTATTTCACATAACTGATGCAATAAGAAATTCATAACTTTATTGTACATAATAGCATATTGAAACCAAGTGACCATTTAGGTTAACTATTTTGTTTGTTTGATTTTTTGGTTAGACATTTCCAATGACTTTACTCATAAGATAATGGTACTAGTGCATCGACTAATGGAAATCACACCTGATTGTTTGTTTGATTGGGGTTTAACATCGTTATCAAGGGTATTTCACTTATGTGACGACGTGCCAGGCCAATGGGTGAAGAAATCCACCCTCGACACCATTGGCAACAAACAAAGACAAGACGGGACAAATACAGGACAACAACAGGATGCAATAGACACCACAAACAGATCGGCTTCCTGTTCCCCTTTAGCTCTGAGAGCACCAGAGCAACATGAAGCTCCCTCCAACCGCCCGCCAAAATGTACAGAAGAGGTCATGTTAAAATAACTATAAAATCTTCAATTTCACACTAAAATTCATCCATTTTTATTGCAAATATGAAATAATAGTGTTTTTTGACATCCCCTTATCCCAAATGTTTATGGAGCATTCATACTGTGGCATTCTATATAAGACTGAGGGGGATTCCCCTACTGTGCTGGCTTTTGATTGGTCAGATTTTCCAAGGCCAATAAAAATGCTGCACATAGGGCCATCCATGACTGTCATCATTACAAATAGCAGGATGTGAATGTTTTTTTTTTTGTAGGTTATTTCTTTGACAATAAACATACAATGTACAAATACAAATATAAACATGCACATGCATAAACTACTTTAAATAAAATCTACATCAAGAAATACAGAAATCAAACAATGAAACCTTTTTTTTTCGTAACCTTGGGTGGTAACACTGGTTGTGCTAATTAAGAAAAAACATATGATAAAATACATTAGTGGATATCCCACTCACTTGAAGAAATATTTATGGTATTCAAACTTCGTGTAATATCCTGTATGGAAATGTAAAGAAAAATGAGTATGCCTCAAAAATGGATTGAACCCGGCATCTTTAGCTACATGTAGCAGGGCCAACACTTATGTGCATGATCTGAGGTCAAACATCAGTTATAGTCCAATCAAAAACTATGCCAGGGTTAGAGGGGCTGCTCGGGTTCACTATTTAGTCTGATGAAATTTATGATCATTGTGATTGGATATAGAATGAACATTTTTTGTTTGCCATATGCTAGTTGACTCCTTATGTTATGTGCAAATACAGCTACAGTGTAAATATGCTATTTTTTATGGAAATTCAGAAAGTGGGAGAGGAATATTTTACTTGAAGTAAAACAATTTTGTGGGGGTGAAGGGTTTGAGCACCCGAAACTCTTTATTTAAACAAGATCAAAATGGGCCTGCATCAGACCCTGGGTCTACATGTATGAAGGCTTGATCTACATAGGCGACATAATTGGGAGGGGTCATTGGAATTAATAAGTCTGATCCTCATTTCCAAGCAAGGGCTTAGACAGACACCCATGCACCAATCCAGATGGACACCCTGAAGTGAACAATTGCCTCATTTGGACACCTTGTTTTAAGAAACTTTAACATTCAGGAGATAGGCAAACTGTCAAAATTGGACACCCAGCTATTTGAAGAAAAAAATGACCATTTTGAACACCATACTTTTGATTTCTGGCTCTGTTTCCAAGCCACTGTTTCCAAGCAATATATTTATAACATATTTTCAATTTCCTTACTTACAAATGAACACCCACCTGTTGGAATAGCTAATGCTATAGTAATAGTGAATGTCACCGAATGGGCATCCGATGACAATGGTGCTTTGCCTTTCCGTTTTCGTTTGGCTGTGAAAACCACTTCACTACTGCAACTGCTTTTAGGTCTGGGGCCAGCTTCATCCTTCGAGTGTGAACTCGTGGGTCTGGATATAGACTCAGGCTGAGTAAGGGACGTAGGGTCCTTTTCCTTTTCCGATTCAACTTCATCCAGACCTATTTTCTTTTCACTATCCAAGACTAAAGTGTTCGTCTCTGTGTCTGTGTTAACAGTAGCACTTTGTGGCTCAGTTTTTCGACCATCGTCGGTTTCTGATTCCATTCTCTAGACTACTGTCACAATTTTACTGTATATACCTGAAAAAAAAAAACTTCCAATTGTTACACAGTTAAATCTTTGATTAACAAAAGATTGTATTAAGGGGCATTCCCACCATCCCACAGTAGGCCAACGATTTATAGTAATGATTTCAGGGGAGTCACTGATTTGATGAGTTCTGATGAGTCCACTGTTTCATTCTTTTTTCTTGTTTCAAACGACACATTGGCAATTTAGGCATGTTGGTCGAACATATAAAGCCTGATCACACTGACCAGACTTCATATGTTTGACCAACTCGTTCAATGAGTCAATTGGAATAAGCTAGCCAAGTAACACATTCACAGCTTGCTGATTGGAAGGGAAGCAGCGTTTCTAATCCCTCCACATACTGATCCCAGGGTTATTTCATTCACATGACGAATGCCAGCCCAATGGGTGAAGGAAAACACCTGCAACAATACTGCCAACAACAAAAAAACATCACAGGACACTCACAGGACAATAAAAAGACTTAACAAACATATTGGTTTCCTGTTCCTCTTAAGCTCTGAAAGCAGGGAACAGGAAGCTCTCTTCAACCCTCTGGAGCTATTCACCTTAAGAATATTTTATTTGTAATTGTCTAACCTACCATCTCGCTTTAAAACATTTTTAAGTTTCAATTAAATATCCATACATAAACCAGATGGTCGACAGGCTGACTTGATCCGGTGAATGATACATCGAAGCAGGTTCAGTTTGCTGAGTATTAAAGATGTGTATCCATTTAATGTGTTGCAATTTTTCAATAACACGCTGGAATGTTTGGGGTTTTTTCTTGGGATAAAATGTGCATGCCTCTGTTGTAATCTTTACTGACATAATCTTAAAATTGGTCCTCCACAATTTTGCATTTTCCGCTGATTTGCCTTATTTAAATACATAAATGTGCCTTAGTGAAAAATAATTATTAAATAATTATTAGATGACGCAATTTGTCAAAATTAGTAGAAAAATGCAAATTTAGATCAAGACTGAAAACAATTTGGGAGACCTATAAATGGGTCCTCCTAAATCAAATTTGCATAACCATGGGAAAACTCCGTTTTGACCATTCTCCTGAACAGCACAGGCCTCCTGTGTAAGAGCTGAATCATTTTAATAAAGATACGTGTATGGTTACTTAGTCTGCAGAAAAGACCCATCTTTAGTTAGCTTATATCCAAGGTTACAAGGGATTGAACCCATTAGCTGCCCATTAGACTGAAGATAAACAAAACTTGTTGACAATTTGTCACACCTAAGTCCAAACATTTAAGTGATTTCAATTAGGTCATACAGCTTGCACTATTCATTAATTAAGCTATTTTTTTTTTTTAAATGCTGAATCATAAAATTATTACTTTTACTTTTATGATCACTCTAATTTTTTCTTCCCTTTATTTATTTGCCTATGTTATATGAATGACCATGCAACATAGGCAAAATTAATGATTTATTGATTTATTTTTTCAATCAACCATTCATTCATTCACTTATTTATAAATATTTAAGTAGGCCTATATAGGCCAAAGTATACGGTAGATATCTTGTTTGAGTGGAATTTAGAAATTGATAATTTAGAAATTAGATAATTGGATATTAAACTTTTTTTTTACTTTTGTAATAATAAGTGAAGACGTATCATAAAAGTTACAACGCTTATAAATTCAACTAGATCGATACTAGACAGCAGTTGTTTAAAAATTTATTTTTTTGTTAAGTTTTTCTTTCGCTTTACTTTAACAGTTAAGAGTTGACAGACCACGAAATATGGACGTTCTTTAATAGTGAAACGAAGCTGGTGACAGTGAAACAACTGGTGACAGGTCTTTAATATATGACCAGCTAAATTTTAACACATACAAATACTACCTGCAGATCTGAAAAATTAATAAAACAAACAGATCAAACCTTTTCCCAGAACTTTAAAAGCATTCGCAGCCTTCAAAGTTGTTAAAAATTCATGTCCACTGGTGTCAACAACTCTGACCAATTTGTCACCTTTTAACTGCTCCACAAAACATAGTTCGCCTACTGCAGCTTTTTATTATAGTAATGGCTAAATAATCCAAATCAAAATGTCTTATGTTGTTTTGATGATTATTTTTAAGTATTGGACAAGATATGATAGTAATACAACAAACTTCTATCAATACTTTGACAAAACTTACAGCTTTGCGGAGGGATCGTTTCTAGTGATGGGGCCGTTGTCAAGACGCAAAGTGTCACCGGACTTTCAATATGCCCTCTCTAGCAAAGCAGAGTTGTCGGACCTTGTACGATAAAGTGACTTGAAAAATGGACTTTGGGTCATGTTTGGGTGTCATTTTCAACTATTTTAGTCATTTTAACTATTGTATATTCGAATATTTAACTTTTTCCCTTTCAATTTTAAATTTTTACTTTTACTCAGTTTTTTTGCTTTGCTTGGTGAGAAAAATAATGCATTCAAATTATTTTTGACACCAACCGAAGTAAAAATTCTGCAACAACAAAATAATAATAATCTATTTTCAATGTAGACAAAGAAAATTTCGCTTGCCTACACCGGAATTCCTGCACAAATTTCTGGTTAGCATACATATTTCAGTGTATATGCTACTATATTGCAACGCATTTTCGAGAAATTAAATATATTTTTAAAACAATATTTAAAAAATATTTAAATGAAGGCCATTTTTTTAAATGACTATTCCGGGATAATTTTTTTTTTCCAGGGCCAAAGACTATGGAAAGTATGCAAATTCATTTGCTTGCCATCAAAAAAGCATGCGAAAAACAACAATTTTTTTGGACAGCGATAAATTAGAAACCTGTTTTTGCCCCTGGAGTAAAAAAAAAAAAATGAAGAAAAAAAAACTACATTTAAGCAAATGCATATTTTTACTTAAACTAATTGCTTTTCTGACGCTTACTCCCAAAACAACAATTCAAATGTCTGTTCCCAATTACTTAACTCATCTGTATGGGACATATTGTTACGGAAATGTTGACGTATGTTTTAAAGAGTTTGGAAAAGTTATGGAATATCAGGAAACTCAATCTGTACGAATCATGTTTAAGTAAAAGTACGCCATTTAAATATAAAAAAGTGTTTTTCTATTGTTTAGCTTCCACACAAGCTGTGTGCACTGCCATGGCTATCTGACCTTTACCCTGATTTTATCAAGACTGCATTGGCGCATACTAAATGTTTACCAGTCCCTCTTCTTCCACATCTGTTAACTTTATACAATAAGCCGATATAAGTATAGTGGATGAATTGATTTTCGTCTTTTGTGATAGTCTTACATATGGTCACTGCATATAAAATAAAGCATTTGCTGGGCTTATATTATTAAATCATGCTGCGGCCAGGTCGTTTTAAAACAAATTAACACCTAAAACATAGACGCGATCTTAAGTTTGTATACATTAATTTCTTTACGTAAATAAAATCTTGATTTCACAAAGAATAAACTTTTTCTGAAATCTTATTTTCATATCAGCCGGTTTGTAAACAATAGAATTTAGGATTTAGCCTGTTTAGTTGGCTCTTTTATTGAGCCACAGATGCAAACAATTCATATTAAACATTTCTGAGAAAGAATGAAGAATGAATTTGCGTCAGATGTTGGCTAAAAAAACGGGCTACAACACTGGTTGCTGTGTGGATGTTTTTAGTTGGTGTTGTCTTTCCTTTTGTTTTTTTATGTTTTTTTTCTTCTTTTTCTTCTTCTTTTGATATGCTATCCGTTATCAATACGGTTCATGCCCGCGGCCGTGGTTTAGTATACGGACAGAGTTATAGCCTTGGGGCTATACGCGTCAACATATTCTACTACATCTTCTATGTGACGGGTTCGGGACGGGTCTGTCTGTTCGCCTGAGGTAAATATGAGACTATATATAGTTGCCAACGGTCACACCATATGATTCTTTGTACGAGATAAATTCATAATAAAGAGCGAAACCGTTTGAAATATGTTCTATCGCATTCAAAGAGACGTCAAAAAGAGTTTGCCTTCACCCGACCTGGTCAAGGATCTATTTATTTTTATAGATTTTATTTTGAGTTGTTTATCCACATTGTATAGATGTGCTGTATAGATGTGCTTAAAGTCTAGAAATAGACATGTAGGCTACACTTGTTTACATTGACGCGTTCATGTGCATTTGTCACATGACATGTGTATACGTTCATGACCCAGCCATTCTGAGCATCTTACACTGGATACCGAATTATACAATGAATTAAATAACGCTAGTTTGTGCACAAAAAGACAGGCTGTTGTCAGTTTATCCTTCTTTAGTGGTTTTTATACCAACAAATTGTATGCGCACGGTACGATATGCAAACATCTGCGTTAGGCCGTGTGTATACATTTAATTAATGATAATGATAGGCGACCCCGCGATCACATGACTATTCCGAGGTCAAAATAGTTCAAGTCTTAAGTAGGTCAACGTCCTTCGAGATAGGTCGCGCTGCTCGTGATTCGCATCTATTCTTGTTAAGCATAGCCGGAGTTTTTGGCACGTCGTGTTTGTCGCTGAACTATCTTGTCACAAGCTCAAATCAGACATACAGCAGCTTCGAGTGGTAAGCCATTTTAGATTTTGATGTAACGTCTGAAACGTCTTATATTTGCCCGCTTTGCGCGTGTGCAAATTTGGTAAATTTCGTTCGGTAAAATACAGCTTCTTTCCACGTTTCATAGTTTTCACTGAAACTCTTTATTTCAGTTTCTTTGGTCGTTAAACTGTGACAGCAAAGATGGCCGAAACCCCAGCTCAAACTCCAGCTCAGAGAGTAGTTATTGTTGCAATCGACGAAAGCGAGAACTCTGATTGGGCTTACGAATGTAAGTATATCTGCTTACTTCTCGGTTCAATTGTGTAGTGGAGCGTATATTGCTGTATATGTGTACATACAATTTTAGTGTTATCAGCCACCATTATGACAATTTAGGGTCAAAGTGCTCTAACGAGATGCGTAATTGCGTTTCTTCTGGTTCCATCAGATTCCTTTAATGTAATTTTTACAATATGTTGATAAACCTCAAATCTAAAATAAAACTCAAAGTAAAGAGAACACATTATATATAAGCAATTGTCTTATTGACATCAAGGATTTTGTAAAGAGCTGGCACAATGTCATTTATATAATTCCAGGTACTGTCATTATATACATATAGGCATACTATGTATGCAATACTGACGGTACAGCTTCATCATAAAACGTCTTGTAGATTGAGATTTTTTTTATCCAAAGTACACAAAAAGTAAAATCTTTTGAAACGTCTACGAAATCAATGTGAAAAAGCTTTCATTTTATAGCCCCTTACCTATATACACTCATCAATTTTCGCCTGCATGTAATCTAAATCTTTATCTGGCAACAAATTATCAAAGTTTTCTTGCCATCTTGTAACCCGATTACCATGTGCCTTTATTCATTTACAACCATAGGGCATAAAGCCAGAATCTGTGTCACTGACAAAGGAACATGGGAATTGGGGGTACACAAAATCTCACAATACAGTAGAAAGGGCTTTCATGGCTGACCTATATATGAGACTAGCCCCCAATTTTTTAAGAAAATTCAATCCAGTCATAAAATAAATTCGTCTAGGCAGCTCCCAGCCTCAAAATTATGTCCGTAGGTGCCTGGTAACATATGTTTTTGTAGCAGTCTTTTCCAAACATTTATTTAACTTGTAAGCTTATACCCCTTTTTAGTCTGATGAATCTAACTTTCATAACAAAATTGTCACCATGTTTGGTGTTTGTGCATGTGCATTAGGCCTATAACTGTGAACATGCATGCTCCTGTGGAAAATGGCGAAGCCGCTGGTAGAAATAGAATTCAGCCTATCTGGATATTGAGGACCTGTTGATGTGAAATAGCGATGACAAATTATCAAAATGACTTTTACCAAGACATTTTATTACCTGGCACCTGTGGATACACTTTTGAGGCTGGGCTCTTGTCTAGAAAGATTTATTTAACAACTGCATAATTGAAAGCAGTGCAGGGCAGATCATATATTCCTTGTGAAAATTTAGGACATATCTTTATGATACCTGATATGTAAATGACCACAAGAAAATTGGAATGGTAAGACATCATTTAAGTCTAAAGCATACTCACAAAGAGATTCAAACAGGGATAATTCCCACCCACTTGGATGTGTGCATGGGCTTACTAAAACTGAACACGATTTACTGTTAGGGCAGTATCCAGAGCCATTTTAGTTCTGGAAAACATATGGGCGCAAATTAATGTCAATAGATTACTATTTTAATAAATTCATGTTAAAATCAAGCTAAAACTGGATTCAGAACCCTGATTGTGGACAAGAATTTAAGATAGTAACCTTGGAATTTTTTCGAGAAACTGCCCTGACTGTCCCCAAGTCAAATATTGCCTATTTTTGAGATGTGGTAAAAGTATGAAAGCAAATTTAGTTGAAATTTGGCCATACTGGGGGGGTTGTCAACTTGGCATAATGAGGTTTTTAAGGGTTAATCTGAATTATTTTGAATAGTACAAAATAAGGTATTGTTTAGTCATGGTAATTAAGATTGCTTTGTGGAGCAATGGTTTGATACTACCAACCTGTTGAATGTGAGCCTAACAAAGCTGCCCTCTGACTAACAGCAGTTTGTTTGAAGAGTAGCAATGCAGTGGAGTAGTTAGTACTGGAGGAAAACTAACTTTCCAAAATTATGAAAACGCTTCACGTCTTTGTTGTGCTCAAGGGCTTAGGCAGACACCCGTCCACCCATCCAAATGGACACCCTGAACTGAACTGCCTACTTTGGACACCCTGTTTTCAAAAACTTTAACACACAGGAGAAAGGAAAACTGTCAAAATTAGACACCCAGTCATTTGAAAAGTGAAGCAAAATTACCATTTTGGACATCATATTTTTTATTTCTGGCTAAGCTGTATACGCCAAATACCCTTAAGCATGGCATAAAACACCAATCAATCAATCAAACCTAACAAAGGTTTCACTTATCAGTGCGACAACTTTCTAAAGGGGCCACATTTTAAAGAGTTTTGCCTATGGACATTACATTACACAAGAACATTACAATGCCTACTGCTATCAAAGTCTGACATATTGCCCCCTTTAAACAGATATCCCCCTATACTGCGCATAAAAGCATTACAATGTAATTTACATTACTGGCTATTGCCGGTGTGGTAAAAATAACTGACTCAATTACTATGTATGCACGAAGATCTTTGCAAATATTTTAAATTAATTGTAATACATCTACGGAATTGTTTTCAGTTTAGCATAATGATTATGCTAATACAATATAGTATAATAACTCTTTTTATACTACATTGTGTTAAGTACCCATACATATTTAGAAAGATTAGATTTTGAATGTCTGGCTGGTTTCGAACTTAAGTGACTAGGGCCATTATATTTTGAAGTATGCTCAATATATTTCTAATACAACACTTTTTTTATAATTCACAAGTATAGCATTATTGTTAAATGACAATCAATCAATCAATAAAAATAGGACTTCAATTGTAAGCTAGCTTGTGGAAGTCAAAATTAAATTGCTCTCATAAAAACTGAAGAGCTTCGGCTTCAAGTATGTAATTTATGTCTTTAATCTATGGGTGTATAAGCCTAATATTTATGAGGCAGGTGGTTGGGACAAAGCTTCCAGTTGCCCTGGTGCTCCGCCCTCCTATATCACTTGAGTAAGTAAGTGTCAATTGACCAGAGCTACTGGCAATACTAAGTTCTTACTTTTTGTACCTGATTGACAGCCTTAAAACTCTCCATTTGAAAGCAGCCATTGGTCGTGGCTTAGTGGTAGCGAGTGCGCGTCCTAAACTGAACCTGCTTTGATTTACTGTTAACTGAATATAGTCTGCCTGTGGACCATGAGGTATATGAGCATGTCACATAATTTGGCTCCAGCTATCGGAGGGGTGTTTTTTATGAGGTTTCCTCTCGGTTTTCCACCGTAATAAGGCTGTGTACAGTGTGAAGTGGAGAATATGTCGTCATATAAGTGAAATACCCTTGAGTATAATGTTAAACACCAGTCAAACAAAAAACATTTGAATGCATCAATTGGAGGATAAAAAATGCCAAAACATGTATATTTAAAAAAAGAAGGTGGAACATTATTGCCACTCTCAATCATAATGTAAGGGGTGTGGCCGTGTCTTTGAAACACCGAAGAAGCCATTTGAGACACCCTTTTTCTGTTAAATTTAACATGAGGATGATAGGGGAACACCCTAAATGAGACACCCTGTTTCTGTTAAATTGAACATGAGGATGATAGGGGAACACCCTAAATGAGACACCCTGTTTCTGTCAAATTGAACATGAGGATGATAGGGGAACACCCTAAATGAGACACCCTGTTTCTGTTAAAATTGTGATTCAAGAGACACTCCTCTTGATTTTTGGCTAATACTTTGCTCCAAATAGTGGGTACAAATATAACTATAAACTATTACATCAGCAAAAAAATGTTTTAGTTAACATATTTTGCGGTTAATCAATAGTTTATTACTTTTAGATGCTTTGTAATAAATATTATGAAATTAAATCCAACATGAAAGAGCAGCTGATGTATTTTGGCTTCATATTCTCCAGTTTTTGTCCTAATGACTGATGAAATCAAAAGCGTGTACATAAAGAACAGTTTGTTCTCTATATAAAACAAGGACACTGTTTTGACAAACTGCCAGCTGAGAGCAGATATATCCGTCCAAACACATGTATGTGCCTTTCTCTCACACAGGGTGCAGGGACATTTCGTTTGTTGAAAAATCTGTTCCCATGTCATGGGGGTGGGTGTTGTGTGACTGTTTGCTTCTGGGAGTTTCCTGCCATCAATGACTGACACTGAAGAAGATTAATTTTCAAATGAAGTAAAAATATTGCACATTTAAGGGGTCTGATATTAAATACCAATCAAATAAACACACACATTTAATATTTGTGTTCTTATGGCAGATATTGTTCGTCTTAAAAACCACTGGCTCAGTGGTACTGAGTTCGCTTCCTAAACTGAACCTGCTTTGATTTACCATCACCGTATCGAGTAGCGAGTGCGCTTCCTGGACTGAAGGTTCTTCGATTTACCGTTCACGGGTTCGAGTCTGCCTTTCAACCATCAGGTATATGAGAGAGTCACATGTTGTGGCTCCGGTAATCGCAGGGGTAGTTTTTACAAGGTTTTCTTTCGGTTTTCCACTGTAATAAGGCTGTGTACAGTGTGAAGTGGACAATCCGCTTGAATAATAATCAATCTTTGATTTAAGTGAAATTCCCACGATTGATTGCTTGATTAATGTTTTATGCCATGTTTTCGGGTATTTCACTTACATGATGGCAGTTTATTCCAACAATAATTGATGAGTGAGTCACATGCTGTGGCTTCGGCAATCGTGGGGATGTTTTTTATTGTGTTTTTTATGAGGTTTTTCGCCGTTAATAGGCAAGGAACAGCAAGGACTTAGGCAGACACCCATTCAAAGTGACTTTAACATGCAGGAGATAGGAGCACTGTCAAAAGTGGACACCCAGTTATCTGAAAAGTGAAGCAAAATGACCATTTTGGACACCCTACTTTTGGGTTCTGGCTAAGCCCCTGAGGAACAGTGTGAAGTGGACAATCCATCGTCATATAAGTGAAATACCCATGAGTATGACGTCAAACCCCAATCAAACAAACCAACGATAAGTGACATTAGCATAACCAAGATGTGAAGCTTTTCCTTAATGTTGAAAAGTTAATTTTCCTCCAGTGCTAAGTAAAGACAGCATTTCTTCTCTTCAAACAACTGCCCTTACCCAGAGGGCGAAATTCCCTTGAGCTAGGCTTCAAACACCAATCAATCCAAACTGCCCATCAAAAACCTAGCATACTGAATACATTTACAATGACCTAGAAAGCAAGCACATCAGTTGTTAATACAATACCTCCTCCATGTAGTATTCAGAGCTCTGGTGAGCTGCATACATACATACATACATACATACATACATACATACATACATACAACTGCTGTTATAAATTTCACATGTTTAATGTAGGCCACAGCAGGTTTACTGATCATGCCTGTGCATGGTATAACTTAACATCAGTGTATTAAACACAGCTTATCTTTAGAGTATATCTATATTCTGTATGATAAATTGTCTGAGATAAGCTAAAGTGACATTTATTATACATGTAGAAGCATGTGTGTATATGTTAACTGGGTTTAGTTGTAATGGCTAGCCCTGATTTATTAATATTTGTTACTCCGAGTTAAGGTTTACTATAAAGTGTAGAATTCCGCATATAATTTATTGTACGAGACCATGTTAATATGAAAGTCTGTATTTGACAAGGTGCCACAGGTATCCTGTTTTATGCGACTTTCAACTCATTGTTAATGGGTACAATTCAATTCATTTTGAATGCCTCAGTATATAATGACCTTTTCAAAAAATGAGAAGAATTCCTCTGAATAAAACACCATGCTCTGTACACAAACACTTTTTCAGTTGAGTACTCAGTAGTATGACGTCTGATCTAATATCAGTTTTCACCCATCTATTATGGTATCTGACCAAATCCAATATGGGTTTTCACCCATCCATTATGGTATCTGACCAAATCCAATATGGGTTTTCACCCATCCATTATGGTATCTGACCAAATCCAATATGAGTTTTCACCCATCCATTATGGTATCTTGACCAAATCCAATATGGGTTTTCACCCATCCATTATGGTATCTGACCAAATCCAATATGGGTTTTGAACTTTTCATTCATTCATTATGGTATTCAACCAAATTAAGTATGGTTTACTATTTTATCGTCACACGGTACACAGTGCTGTTATTTTGATTGGATAAAAAGATCACATGTTTACTAGTAGGTTTACATGTAACCTTTAACCATGTTCAGGCAACCCTGATCAAGGGCTTAGGCAGACACCCATTCACCCATCCAAATGAATGCCCTGAAGTGAACAATTTCCTAATATGGACACCCTGTATTAAGCAACTTTAACATGCAGGAGATAAGAAAGAAAAAAAAGGAATAAGAAATTAACTGTCAAAAGTGGACACCCAGTTATGTGATAAGTGAAGCAAAATGACCATTTTAAACACCATACTTTTGATTTCTGGCTACCCCCCTAACCCTGATTCCGAGCAGTATGGTTTGTAGAGGCCCTCAGCTGTAGTGTCAACTGAGCATTAGTTTATTATATGAATAACACGTCAAATTGTTATTCTGATGAGACTCCTGCCTGTTTACTTTTGGGAATAAGACACTAAGTGAAATAGCCTAGGGCATTGCATGGAACATTAATTGACTAGCAACTTCTGTAAATGAATGAGAAAAAAAAAATTGTGCTGACAAACTGTATTAAATGGGCTGACAACGAGAGAGCATCAGGTCCAGTTACGA
Source organism: Mopalia muscosa (assembly GCA_031763545.1). Classification (NCBI taxonomy): domain Eukaryota; kingdom Metazoa; phylum Mollusca; class Polyplacophora; order Chitonida; family Mopaliidae; genus Mopalia; species Mopalia muscosa. The sequence continues at coordinate 8,442 of JARFOD010086040.1, read as the reverse complement.
TTTGTGCAATGCACTTGCTGTGCTCCAAAGCAATTTAAAACCTGCCTCGTGTTATTGTCGAGACAAAACTTACAGGGTATTGGACCGTAGCTCAGTGATTAACATGCTGGACTGCTGCCTTTGTTGTAATGCACCAGGGGTGGCAATTAACTTTTTGTGATCAGGCCCACAGCTTTCAAGAGATTCAAGCCCTGTACATGTAGCAACTATACAGGGCCCTCAGGCCCGCAGATTCCAAATGTTGAAATCTACAGGCAGGTCAGTGCTGTAATGTTTTTTGGCATAGCCTTAAAATTGCTCCTCAAATTTTATGTAATTATCTTACATTTTTAATACATAATGTCCCTTTGTACAAGAATAAAGCAAAATTGCTTTAAAATACAATCTTCATTGATAACAAGATGGACAAAAATTGTCAAAATCAGTGGCATTTAATTATCACAAAATTGACATTTCTTGTGATTTCATGCCACTCCTCTTTTCTATAAAGCATTACTTAAGCTTGTTCCACAATAAAAAGGCCTGATGTAACAAGTTAGCAAAAGTGAAAACGCATTGCTGATTGTCAATTTGACAGGGCCAGTTTTCTATAGCAGCTGATTACCAAATTGTATCATCTCAAGTGTCATTAAATAAAAGTCTGAATTTGTCACATTATGCAAGACTTAATTTTAACACATCATCAAGTGTTCTGTTTGTTAGGCTGTAGGCTCAGCTGGAGTCTTCTGTTTGAAGTTAGTTAAATGCTACAGCTTTGATGTATTAGGTTCACACATGTTCATTCATAGAATAATGAATCAACCAGTCAGTTAGGCCTACAGGTCTGGAAACTTACAAGCCTGACACAAAAACTGCCAGGTTTTGACCTGCGGACCAGCTTTATTTAGACCCCTGCTTCACAGGTGCAAATCTCCCTGCGGACCTCAATATGTAATTAGTCACACTCTGCAATTATGGGTATTGCAAGGGATATATTTTTTTCTATGTTTTCAATCATATTAAGCAAGGCTAACATCTAGCCATATTTAATACTGGGATAGAATTCCTTTAAATATTTCAGTAGAAGATTAGTACTGAATTGGTTTGTACTAGCCAGTAAAATACAAAATATTTTACAGGTCCACAATGATGAAATAGTCGGAAATGTTTAAAGCATAATAAGTCACTGCGAATCATTGCGTATTTTGATCTCTGTATTTGTGAAAACCCCATGAGTGCAACGTTAAAAAAACAAAGCTACATATTGGATTCAACCTGTAGGTTTCAAAGTATCATATGGCCAGTTTATATCTACATTTAGGAGGTTTTAATACTGAAATTAATTGCTACTTCAATGGCTATCTGACACCCACTTTATCATAAAATGTATATGTTTGCATTTTTATGCCTTTTGTTGAGTGATGTGAGTCTAGGGTGACAGTCTATAACTGTCAATCCTATGATCACATGCTTTAGATGTCAAAATAGGGGTCATAATGACATTTTTCATTGCATGAATAAACATGAAGCCTTCAGTATGATGTATACATAACACTAGTAAACAACTGATGGTATGTTATTGAGTGTTTAACTTTTGTGCCTAGTGTTTTGACCTTGTTTTTTGGTAGTGACATCCAGGGTGTGACTTCCTGTGCCCATTTGGCTGGCACATCATTAATATATGATGAAATAATCTGTATGTATGGTGTTCAACCTTGATTGAACGACTGCTATATTTTGTTCTTTATTTGTCTTGTTTTGTGTTTGTTTCTTTCCAGTGACATAGGGTCTGAAGAGTGACAATGCTGTCTTTACTTAGCACTGGAGAATAATTAACTTTCCAACATTATTGAAACGCTTCACATCTTGGTTGTGTTAGTGTCAATTATTGTTGTAATACACCTCCGTCATATAAGCGAAATACACTCAAGCATGGCTTAAAACACCAATCAATCAATCAGTGAAATGGCCATTCATATGAGTGAAATAACATATAGTGCAACATAAAACCGTTATCAAACGAAACTGTAAAAACAATGTTTGAAATATAGTCATTGAATTTTTTTTTCTTTTTTTTTTTTCTTGTAGGGTATATGACGAATATGTACAAGGCTAATGACCGTGTCATCTTGGTGCATTGTCCAGAATACCACGCTGTTATCCAATCACGTAAGTAACTCTCTCTGCAGCAAACCAAGAAAATGTACTGTAAACTAAAGTTTAGTTATAATGATATACAGAATGATGACATTGTACTGTAACAAATCTCTAACATAATGATGTACAAAATGACAAAAGTGTAAGATTACAAATTTAAGTCTAGTATAATAATGATTTACAAAATGACAAAAATGTAAGATTACAAATCTACATGTTAGTCTAGTATGATGATGATTTGCAAAATAATGAAAATGTAATATTACAAACTTACATCTATTATAATAATGATTTACAAAATTACAAAAATGTAAGATTACAAACCTAAGTCTAGTATGATAATGATTTGAAAAATGACAAAAATGTCAGATTACAAACCTAAGTCTAGCATAATAATGATTTACAAGCGATTGAAATGTAAGATTGCAAACCTAAGTCTAGTATGATAATGATTTGCAAAATTATGAAAATGTAAGATCACAAACCTAAGTCTAGTATAATAATGATTTACAAAATGATGAAAATGTAAGATTACAAACCTAAATCTAGTATAATGATGATTTACAAAATGACGAAAGTGTACCATAACAAAGTTAAGTATTATAGTATAATAATGTTCTAAACAATGAAAGTATAATGTGACAAAACGAAGAATAGTATCGGATGAATAAAATGATGCAAGTGTACGGTAACAAACCAAATCCAAAGTCAAGCATGATTGTGTATAAAATGATGATTGAAAGTGTAATGTTACAAAATCATTTAACCATCCTACCTTAACTCAAGTTAAAGGACATGTCTTGGGAGAAGTTTTTCACAAATGTGTGGGCCTTATATGTAATTGGAGAGAAGTTTGCGACTATTGGTTGTGTTTAGGAGAAATTGGACATTTTATCCAGGAGGAAATTACAAGGCACCATAGTTTTATCTAAAGACTCTTACACGTGTCATTTGAGACAAGCTGATTTCTAAGAATGGTTAAAATGACCAGTAGAAATTCTCAATTTTAGCGTGGGAATGATAGGAAAACTTAAAATTTGTACAGGCCTAATTTCTCAGAATGGGATTTCTGACAGGCAGATTTTCAATCCTAGCTAAAACATTGCAAGGCCCCTTAGTCTCTTCAGTGTGATATCATTTACCTATACTCATTGTTATAAATTTGACTTGTTCCTCTCCCACATTAATAATGTTTTTTCTCTGTGTTATTTCAGCGGTGGTGTTGACAGACATTACAGTGATGACAAGTCTGATGCATGAAGAGGAAGCACGAGTTAAAAGCTTATTAAAAAAATTTGGAGAGAAATTGAAAAGCCACGGTGTAAGTGGAACCTTACCGTTTGATACTCAAATTGAGAAAATAACGGGGGGGGGGGGGGGGATACTATTTATGCATATGTATTTTGTTTGGACTCTTTGACTCTGTGAATAGGTGGGCGGGCGCTTCATGAGCTTCACCAACATTAACTGCTGATACTTTATGGTTTTCCACCATAATTGGGCAAGGGACAGTGTAAAGTGGACAATCTTGCGGCATATAAGAGAAATACCCTTGAGTACAACATCAAACTCCATTATAATAGACACGCTATATAATCTATAGTGAGCATTGAGGGAACAGTCACTTTCCAATACGAAGGTTTTTGAATTATGCCGTTACAATAACAGAGTGACGTCCCTTTGCGAAACGAGGTTGCGACTTGATGGCATGGTAGGGCCTACCTATGCTTTAACAATGCAGGTTGTTGGTTTTCAGGAAAATGTAGCTTTAAAATTGGAACTTTTGCCAAAAAAAATATATTTTAAGCTATGGGGAAACGGAAATCATTGTTTCATTAAGGTTTATCTGTTAATTGTTAATATTCCCTATACCTCCCATGTTAAAAATCATGGATTGGCCCTCCCTTGTCATAAACCTATATAGTTATTTCTCAAAGGAACATCACTCTGTTGTCGCAATGTCATGACTGGAAAATCCAGTATTGCAAAAAGCACTTCTCATTTGATTTTTTGCTATATAATGTGACAACTTAGTGTTTAAATACCATATAGTATGACATTCAGCACCATTGACTAATATGCCAATATAAATTGACATTTAAGGCCCACGGCCATGGCTCAGTGGTAGCGAGTGCGCTTCCTGGACTGAAGGTGCTTCGATTTACCGTTCACGGGTTCGAGTCTGCCTTTCAACCATCAGGTATATGAGCGAGTCACAGGTTGTGGCTCCGGCAATCGTGGGGGTGGTTTTTACGAGGTTTTCTCCCAGTTTTCCACCGTAATAAGGCTGTGGATAGTGTGAAGTGGACAATCCGTCATCATATAAGTGAAATACCCTTGAGTACGACGTTGAACACCAATCAAACAAACGTATTGACATTTCACAAATTATTCTTTCCACAGATTGGTGGAAAAGTAAAGAGTGTTGGAGGTAAGCCAGGTGAAGCCGTTGTCGAAGCGTCCAAAGAGGAGAATGCTGCCTTTATCGTGGTTGGATCTCGGGGCATGGGTGCGGTGAGACGGACCCTCGTGGGTAGCGTCAGTGATTATATACTCCACCATTCTCATATTCCTGTTGTGGTCTGCCGTCACAAAGACCCACACCACTAACTGTCACATGCGCGGGTTTACTGTTCTATGTTCTATATACCATAATTATTCAGGGTTTGACTTGGCCTGAGGAGCTACGAGGAAATTCATATCTTATCAATTTACTGAAGGCTTGCAATAATTTTGAACTATTTGACAATATTTGGCAAGTATAAGGAATGTGTTGTGCCCAGTCAAAGTTTAGGAACAAAATGTTTAAAAGTCTGTCAGTATTGAAATTTCATAAACCAAACAGTAATAAGTCATTTTTCCAGGGTGAGAAAATAATGTTACCTTATCGAGTAATGAAAGATTGGTTCTGAATCCGTATATTGACCAATTTTTCAAATTTAAGGGTTTCAAGTGCCTCTCAACAATGCTGTACAATAGAGCAGTGAATTGTAATATTATCTGTAATTAATTTTCCATTGGAACTTTAAAATATGATCCTTCACAATATGGTTGTGAACACAGTCACTCTAGAAACAAAGTACCTACAAGTCATTCCCTTATGCTGTGTATGAAGTGGTCTTGACAGTTGACAACCCTTTCTTCAATACCAGAATGCCAGTACATCTAGGGTGGTTTCCTTCACCCACTGAGTTCAGATATTTAATATTATGCAGGATGATTTGGTGGGGTTTTTTTAATTTTTTTTTTTTGTTTTTATTTTAGTATGCTGGTAGAATGTATTAAAATTTTATATTAAAGCTAGAATAGAATTTTTTCAGTTAACCTGTATTAAGAGATCAAATCCAGTTTTTCTTTTTAAGTTTTATTATTTTATGTAGATTTTAGGGTTTTTTAATTTTTTTTAGTTGATTTTTGAGAGTGTTCTTTGGGTTTCGCAATAATGACTTTGTGGGTTGGACAGTCAAAGAACATCTTGACCAATAAAAATGGCCCAAATAAAAGCGCGTTCTGACAGTAGAATTTGTAGTTACGACTTAAGGGGATTCCCCTTATGTGCAATATTTTGATTGGATGATAGAGAAGTTCGAATCAGTGGACCAATCAAAACTCTGCAAATTACGGGAAATCATTACTACAAATCGCACTATGAAAGTCGTGGCTACAAATCTCACATTGAGACAGTATGCTTATGTCCATGTAAGGTGTAGTGCTAAGGACAGTTCAGATCAAGTTCATCTGAAATTGTGTTGGAGAACAGTGGGAAATCCATCATGGCATGCCATCTCATTAGTGAAACAGAATTTGGAGAACACTTCCTCATATGTCAATGATCCAGAAAGTACTGATATTGGGGACAAACTTATTGGTCTTGGCTAGACTTCGAGCAACCCCTGTTAACCTATTAGCTGGGTCCATCATCAAAGGCATTCAATTATAGCTCTTCTTCCCCAAAACAAAATGTCAAAATGGGGTCATTGATTTGGTGTCATCTTGCTGCAAACCCTTGTCTACGCATTAACACATTTTAATCACTGTTCTGTGGATTAATTTATTGGGACTGTCTGTCAAAAAGCATAATTTGAATTTGAACTATGTGCAATTGTTGCTCAAAGTGCTGGTTTGTTTGAGTTTTTTCTTCTTTTTTTTTTGGTTCTTTTTTCCTTGTTGAAATAAAGTTTCTATGCTATTCATTTATTCAAAATATACAAGTAACACATATTAAGATTTTATCAGATTCTGTTTTAGTTCTCTACTTTGGGGATTTTTGTTGGTTAATTGTTGTTTGCATATTGGCAATAACGGCCTTGTTCAGAGAGCACCTGTTTTGCGATCAGTAGGTCATGGGTTCCTTTCTTGGTGGAGTCACACTAAAAACTCTTTTTAAAAAAAGGATTTCTCTCTAGTTTACTTAAGGCTAGGTTTAGAGTAAAAGCAATAAGTGGTTAGCCTGGTATACCATAAGTTGGGGAGAGAAATAGGGCAGCCTGCCGATTTTCAAAATGAAACAGTACAAGTGAGAAAAGTCAAGTCTTGAGGCAAAACACCAAACATCAGCCTAGGTACGCTGACTGAACACAACTGTTTGGGGGGAAATAGTGAGTGTATAACCTTCATCACTTTGTTGAGGCCAAGCTGGTCATTTTGTTCTATAGTGTAGCGTTTGTATGCTCCTAACATTAACTATCATTCAATCAATATTAATTTGCAAAATCATTCCACATAAATTCACTAGTGTCTTGAGTGATGTACTGCATGTATTTTTGTGTAAATTTTCAAAGGTTTGTTAAATTTTCTAGACGTACAAATACATGTGCATGACAAACGTGACAAAGATCCAACTGTCACATGACCAGCTTTCACTGATATCCAAAGCTATCCAAATATTATGGTCACCGCTATACAGAACTACAATATACAGTCTTACTTATACGACTGTCTTTGTTCTGTTTTGTTCCCTTTAAACGGCAAATCAACCAAACTCCGTGATACTCGTGGACAGCAACACGAAACCTCAAGCCGAAAAAGTATTGAAGGGGTTTGAGCCAATAAATGTTTTTATGAATATTGAAATCTTGTATCGACATATACTTTTCTTAATCATTGACCATAACATTACAGGCAGCGTAAACAATCGAGCCGTTTGTGATTCGGCATTGACCTTCGTGTTTCGAAGGAGATTTGGGATTCAAATAAATAAATTAACAGGCCTTACCGGCCACACCCTTTCTTTATACTCGGAAATGTTATTTGTCATATCAAATTATTACACCTTTTGGAATTCTGACTTTTTCTGTAGATTTATTAAATAAACATAAAAAGAGATTGAAACATGTGTTTGTGTTTAATGATGGAAAGTGTATGTCAGTATGGATGTCTTTTTAAGGCAAGCGATGAAAAATATATTTGAGTGGTTTACAATGTGCCTATTAATATTTGGGCCGATTTACTGAGTGGTACACATGTAAGTACCACAGTGTACTGGATGACAGAAGGTTAAAATATGCTTATACAATTTATTTTTGAAAATGTAATATTTGGTCAGTAGAATTAACCGCTTCAAAATGTTGAAGTAAGAAAATTTTGAGTGGAATCTGGTACTGACTTATTTCGATGGGCGTATGTGAATAATTATCTTCTCTAGCCAAGAGTTTTATTCCGTGCTACCCTGCATTACAACCCTTGGCTGATTTATCATAATCAGGTATAAATATAATTACAGCTACGCCCCTGACGGATAAAATGACCAAACTTCGAGTTTCATGTAAAGCGCTGATTACATAATTATGTTGAATGTTATTCTCTAGTTTTGACAATTTGTTACCTTTGTAAGGCACTAATGGCGTATATATGGAGAGTTGGTGTCTATAGGGGTGCCAGTGGGTGCATATGCCATCCTCTCATTGAGTTGGTTGAATACCCCGAACATATCCCTTTACGACACACTTCACCCACTTTCATTATTGATTATCGCTATCAGAGTCGACTCTTACCACAACATCTGATTGGTTGCGTAGAAGTTCCCACGCATCCAATCAATCGCTTGGAAGCCGAGTCCGATTATATGAGATAAATCGGCTAAAGGGTTGTAATACAGGGTAGTTCGTAATAAATAAATTGATGATGTGAGAATGCGTTTGGTCTGGTTCTTTAGGAGCTTGATTCATTTGCGGTGTCTTTGTTTTGAGTCTTGTGATTCTTCTGCCTAGTCATTGTTTATTATCAGTGTCGCTAACTGATGGCTTAATTATCTCACCCATTGGACCGGCACAATGTCCCATCGATTCATGTACCCGAACCCCCCCC
>JARFOD010086029.1:0-18636 GCA_031763545.1 Mopalia muscosa | reverse complement strand
CTCGCCTCTTACGATCGACCGAGAAAGCCGAGGGAGTATTCTGCAGGGCCATGGCCCACCCGCTCCCTCACGGGGCCTTGCTTTAGGGATCAATTGAAAAGATATTCAAATTTAAACTGTACGAGAGAATGTTAAAAAATAAATGAAAACAAGAAATGCATTGTATGCTACAGTCAAAAAATTCAGCAGGAGTTCTAAAAAATCAAAAAAAATCAAAAAAATATTCAAAATGTTTTTAGTAAAAGATAATCACTGTAAAATATCAACAAAATAATTAATTTAATTCTAGAAACTTTGAATAGAAAATAGAATCTTATTAAAATAGATGAACTATAATGATTAATATTATATTAAATCATTGTAGTTTTTGAATATTACAATTTAATAAAGACTAAAATATTAAAATGCAAGACTATTTCTGTCTTAACAACTTTGAACAGGAAATATAATCTTATTAAAATAAATAAACTACAATTATTTATATTAAATGAATTTAAATCACAGAAAGTAATTTAATTTCCCTTTCATTACAGCCTACCAGCACAACCATTGGGCTGATCCAAGAAGCTGCCCTGGGCCCACTTTCACAAAATGTCATATTGTACAATATTTTTACGGTATAAATTAACATTATGTAATTTTATCATACGATATTTATTTGTCGTATGACATGTGAAAGTGCCCCCTGATAATCATATGTTTGTTTGATTGGGGTTCAATGACCTGCTTAATATTTTTTCACTCACATGACGGCGTGCCAGCCCAATGGGTGAAGTAAACCACCCCTGACAAACAAACAAAAACATCACATGATAAAGACAGGAAACTCACAGGACAATACAAAGACATCACAAACATATCAATTTCCTGTTCTCTTTAGCTCAGAAAAGACAAGGTCAACAGTAGCTATAAATATCTTTGGTCGTCTGATTTAACAAATGTCAGACAAATATCCATAAAATATTATGTTTTTATAAGATAAACCACTTAAAAAACGATACAATCAAAACAAAAATTTTATATTATAAACACAGACATAGTTAGTTACTATGGTGAGGAGCTTGAATAAACAAACAACAACAACAACAGTGGTTACAACTTGTTCAAATTAGCAGCCACCAGCTTCAAATATATATTATTCAGGTTACCATATCAAAACAATGAACTGAAAATATTTTGTAATTATTTTTGAACCAGATTTTCTGATTGAGTTTTAAAAAAAAATGTAACACAATGGGAAAATAGTTCCCATTAAAATAACAGCTTTAAACCTGTTTGTTCTGGCAACCAAAATATTTTTAGCACTATGCAGCTCAAGCAATCTGCCATTGGCAACAAGCAATTTTAAGATACAAAATAAGAAACTACAATCCTTACGGTCAAATTATAAGCCAGCTGTTTCATACTTTGGCTTTGTTAGATTAAGGGTTAACTTTGTACTCAAGGGTATTTCCCTTATATGGCAACAGATTGTCCTCTTCTCACTCTGTATTACCTAAATATGATGGTCAACCAGAGATTGTTTGTTTGATTGGTGTTTTTAACGTCGCACTGAAGGGTATTTCACTTATATGACGGTGGATTGTCCACTTCACACTGTTCGCAGCCTTATTATGGTGGTAAACCGAGAAGAAACCTTGTAAAAACCACCCCCCGCGATTGCAGGAGCCACAACATGTAACTCGTTCATATACCTGATGGTCAACTGACGGACACGACCCCATGGACAGTACATAGAAGTTAGGTTTAGAAAGCACACTCGCTAACCACTAAGCCACAGCCCCAGAAAGGGACTTGAGGCTGTGAGCAGTACATCAAAGTTGAGTCAGTCACACAATATGCTAACCACTATACCACAGCTAATGGGACTTAAAAACCGTTGCTATTGGTACTACTGGCTACAACTATACATGTAACTATAATCGTTAATGTACAAAGGTGTAAAAAAAAAATAACTCTAATGGTAGCTTCAATTAAAATTAGCTACTTTTGTATGACAATAAATTTAAACGAGTAGCATTTCTATATTAGTCGTGGACAAAAAAAAATATAGATAAATTTGAGTTTAAAAATTATCTACAAAAATTTCAATCTCCTGGGGGTCGTCATTTAAAAAAATTCTTCTTTAGAACACCTCTTCAATGTCCGCCCTCATTTCTCCTCCACAACTCAGGCCTTCTGACGTTATCCTTTCTAGTACAGTCCCTATCTCCTATAATGCTGATCAGCTCTTAGGGGTACTCTGATATTATTTATGTGTTTAATTTTGCCACAAATCTTTTGAAAATGTCAACTTTGTATGATTCTGCACCTTAAAGAATTCCATTATTTTTTAAATACAAACTGCTCGTAAAAAAAAAAAAAATTAAATTAAAAAAAAAAATGTTTTTAGTGCACACATATAAGAATATAAAAAGCAAAAATTCTTTAAGCATAATAATTTTTTTTTTTTTTTAAATCTTCAAAAATAATTCATTAAAATAGACTAGTAAGAAACAAATATTACAAAAACTGTCAAAGTATTAAACAAAAATTATTAAAAAAAATTGTTTTTGAGGTATCAGAGTACCCCTTGGAATTTCTTTTTTTATCTGAATCAGCGAATTAATTCATAGATTTGTAGATAATCTCAGTGATTATCTAAGGAGATTAACAAATGAGAATAAAAGAAGCTGGGTATACCTGTCTGTAGGGATTACCACTTTCACAACAGCGTTGGCTAAAGTCTATAGTCGCGATAAAAAGACAACGTGAGGTCATAATTAGAATTGTGGAAAACACAAAGAGAAAGACAAGTCCATTTAAAAGTAACTTTGTGGCTTCTGCTAAATGTGTGGAAGTTTGACAAGTGGCCTCTTCCAAAACTTTTAATATACTAGTAGTTAATCAATCCACATATTAATCAAGCCAACAAATTTAACAATGAACTTGTCTAACACAAGATTTAAAACATGCAAATTCACAAGCTAACATTTAAGATTAAAGAGTCCTTCAGAAAATCCTCTTTGAAATAAATTTTGACAGAATTTTTTTTTTTTGGAGATATTAAGTCTTTTATCTTAATTCATAAAATACAAGAAAGTATAAGTATCAATTATTTTGTCTTAATTCATAAAAAAAAGTTAACTTTTAAAAAATATTTTTGGTTTAGCAGTAGTTTTGAGGTAATTTAATACAATAAAAAGCATGATTTTTTTTCTACATCTATGAGTTGATTATTTTTTGTAATAACCATGTCAAAAATCAATCTTTTTCAATTTATTGATTAATTTTAGTTGTTCAGATAATTTTTCTACAAGAGAAATAACATATACTGTCAATTTAAATCCGAAGAATGTGCAGTTAAAAAAAAACCCCTTTTTTGCAAGAATGTTTGCCCACTTTCAGTATTACTCAAAATGAAAGTGAAAGTATGAAAATATCTCTGAGGTTTCAGGTCTGAAAATTAAGCACTCAAGCGTAAAATTTAAGTACAGTCAGCATGGACCTACCTGAATTTATCTGCAAATAAAACAGCTGTTATTTTATTTTGCAAGATTTGAAAGCAAAGCAGACCAGTTAACTGTAGTTGTATAGAATGAAAAATAATGAGTTTGCAAAAATTGTCTGGCTATACACAACAGCTTACTTGATTTTGCTGAACATCGGCTTTACACCATGTTTTTGTATAGTTTCTTCTCTTAAATTATGGAGTTTCAACAAATATTTGGATTTGGGACATTTGGTGTTACTGTAACACAGCAAACCCTGTTTGCCAAAAGATGTCACTTTACGTTAAGGTGAGGTAGACTTTTTAACATTGGGAGAGAATTGCAGCCGTTTAGTGTGATACTTTTTTTTTTACAAAAAAAAACAATATTCCAAGCTTTAGCAAAAAAAAAATTATATAGATTTATAATTTTTACAACTTAACTGACAAAAAAATTTAAAAAATAACTGTCAAATAAAGGACTACATTTAAATGGTTTGCTTGAGTTTCAGAGATCTTGTGTGAGGGAGGAAAAAAAGCTACCTTCTCCAGGTCATCTTTTTCGTCTGTTCTACCATGGGAGTTGCCATACTTCCTCTCGGCCTGCAAACGTCTATGCGGCTGAGCGTTAAACGGGAGCCCGGAGGGTGGAGGGGGCATCGTCATCTCTGCTAACGCAGGTGGTATATAGACAGGGTGGGGTGGGATAGGAACCCCTTTACCCCATCCTAACTTCATCTCGTAACTCATCACTTCTTTGCCTATTTCGGAAACCGTTTAAAAAATTCAAGAGGCACGAAGTGTTAGTTCTGACTTACCCCTCAGACAGCCAAATAATCATTCGATAAATACAAACACAAAATCTGGATCGAGTATCAACATAAAATCTGTTTCATTGACGCGTGCGAGCATTTAATACAGCACATTGAAAATATAACATTTAAATCATAAAACCGTTTTGTTTGAAACAAAATAAAAATATTTCGAACAAAAGTCTGTTGTTTATTTACTGTTAATGCAGTGCATTATCACTTCAACATGTATATTTACCCCTAAAGGTTCTTGGTTGTTTGTTTACGGTTTTATGCTATAATTAGCTTTATTAGACTCATATAATGGCCTTGAAGGCCTTCAAACCAAAATTGATTGGTTAATTTCAATTTTGTATAATGGTAATGTAATCCAACAATGATTGATTGATTTATTGATTGTGTTTATTGCCATACCCATACTATTATGGCGTAGTGAATTCAACAACAGGCCTTCTGATTGGATGTGAGTGATCTGTGTTAAAGCATAGGACAGCACAGCTCCAATCAGAAGGCCTGTAACAGTTATTTTCAACAACAGGGCTTCTGATTGGAGGTGAGTGATCTGTGTAATAGCATAGGACAGCACTCCTCAAATCAGGTGGCCTGTAACAGTTATTTTCAACAACAGGCCTTCTGATTGGAGGAGAGTGATCTGTGTTAAAGCATAGGACAGCACAGCTCCAATCAGAAGGCCTGTAACAGTTATTGTCACACTAGCACAACCATACAAAGTGAAGTGTTTTGCTCTGTTGGAAAACTAATGTTCCTCTTATGTGAAGAACTTTTCAATACAGGGTTTCCCAGTTATGACGCTACGGCAACAGAGTGACGTCCCTTTGCTAAATAACATTATCAGTTTACGGCACAGAAGGGCTAATCCACGATTTTTAACACGACGGTATAGGGAATATTGTAAATTAACATGTAAACGTTCATAAAACTATATACATTTCCTTTTCTCATAGCTTAAAGTATAATTTTTGGCACAACTTACAATTTTAAAACTACATTTTCCTGAAAATAAACAACACGCAATATTAAAGTATAGCCAGGCTGCCCTACCATGTCATAAAATGCCAACATTATTTCGCAAAGGGACGTCACTCTGTTGTCGTAACGTCATGACTCAAAACCCCACTGTTATGTTTATTCACACACACACAACCATGAGATGTGGTTTTGCCTTACTAGATTGCTTGTATGTTTGATTGATCGCTTGGGGTTTAACGTTGTAATCAAGGGTATTTCACTTATATGACGACAGAAATTCAATTTTTTTTTTAGTTTTTGGTTGTTAAGATTTTTAATTCTATACTATCCGTTACATACGGCTTCAAGACAATGCGCAAATTTATACACACTGCTTCATGCCAGAAAGAGACCAACTTTGTGTTGCCCAGGCAACAAGAAATTCCTTGACTTCCAACATTCCAAAACATGTCAGACCATTCCACAGTTACCTAATCAATGGTTGTAATCAAGATTTTGCACAATGTCCCAAATGTTAAAAAATACAGGGGTAAGGGTTTTAATTTCAACCTCTCACCTCTTAATGAATTCATGGCTCTTTCGCCGTCTTTACGATTCATGAATGCAACAAAGCCACAGTTACGTCCCCTGCTTCGTTCTTCGTCAGTCCGCGGCCACATAATTTTAATACTGGCGAGTGGTCCGTACCTCCCAAACACTTCACACAACTCTTTCTCCGTCATCTAAACAAACAGTAAGGTCATCAATAATAATTTATTTGTTTACCATAACCCTACTTTCTCAAAATATTCCACGTAAAAAAAGGTAGGCAGGCATTATTTTTTTAATTGCCTTTTTTGAGAAAATGGGGGCATACTTTTGATGAGTTAGAAAAAGAGACAATTTCTTTACAAAAAGGAATTGTTTGTTTGATTGGGGTTTAACGTCATACTCAAGAGTATTTCATTTATTATATGGCGATGTGGGTGAAGGAAACCACCATGGACACAACTGGCAACAAACAAAGACCGGACGGGACAAATACAGGACGCAATACAGACGCCACAAACAGATCAGATTCCTGTTCCCTTTTATTCACAAAAAGGAAGCAAGATTTTTGTTGTTTTATCATTTAATACACTACCTTTAAATAAAGGAAAAAACCTCCACAGCAAGGCTTAAAACAACAATTTTAAATCTTTTTGTGTTTTTAATTATGCTCTTATGACAGAATTTAAAACAAAAGTGGCTTTTATGTTATGAGTAAAAAAATAAAAAGAATAAATAAAACTATAAAAAAAATAATCCTACCAACTGATATTTTTTTTTTATATTCTTTTTTCTGGAAATTAATGGCTTAAATCAAATCAAAGAGCCATCATAAGTGAGAATAACCTTGAAAAGATAACTACAATCTAATTGTCTGATTGGAAGGTTAGTTTCATTGGGGATTAACACTGCAGTAAGCAAGGGTATTTATTTATATGGTTTGTTTGGGATTGAACATCATACTTAAGGGTATTTCACTTATATGGTTGGTTTGTTTGTGATTGAACCTCACACTCAATGGTATTTCACTTATATGGTTTGTTTGTTTGGGATTGAACCTCGTACTCAAGGGTCTTTCACTTATATGATGACGAATTGTCCACTTCACATGGATCCTTGCCTTATTAAGGAGGAAAACCGAGAAGAAACCTTGTAAAAGCCACCCCTGCGATTGCCGGAGCCACATCTTGTGACTCACTCATATACGTAAGGGTCGACAGACGGACTCGATCCTGTGAACGTTACATCAAAGTAGGCTCAGAAAGTGCACTCGCTAACAACTATGCCACAGGCTCTCTTATATGGCTTGTTTGTTTGATTGGTGTTTTACGTCGTACTCAAGGGTATTTCATTTATATGACGAGGGACACAAATACAGAACATCACAAACAAAGTTGCTTCCCGTTACCCTTTAGCTCTGCGAACACCAGGGCAACAGAAAGGAAAAACTGAATGACCGTTTTTGGGTTCACATAATGTATGATACGTTGATGTAAGATTGAACAGTTGACGTAAATAGTGTAAAAGAAGTAGCAATTTGAAACCGAGGTAGCAAAAATGTACTTTTTATGGAAAATATTTTCTTCTGTGAGTTTTATGAAACATGTATTTACATGTGTTGCAAAATTCACAGTAGTTTAGAAGTAAAACAGCGAAACGTAAAAACACTCTGTAGGGGGTTAAAGTATCCTTAAATATTCTTTAAGATCCTGTCATTCACTTTATATATATATATTTTAAATAAATGAAGAGAGAAAAATATATATCACTGATTGCTTTATTCTGTTAATTGACGAAATACAAACGTAAAATCTGAAATCTTAAAAGTCTCTATGGAATAATTTTGTTTTCCAGCTTTAGGACAACAAAACAAATTGTTATATTATACTATAGGAGAGACTTCTTTCAAAATGTCTTACATTTGCTACCACACTACATCGGCAGCTCACTACCGTGTGTATTTCGTTTGTAATGTCAAGCGCTAACTTAATCACATCAAATATAAAAGCCCCAGTATGGAGACTCATTCCACAGTATGAATGAAATTGTTATGATATTGTGTTGTTTTGTACTATTTTGACAGATTAATTAGAAACATTAAATCTGAAATGATATTGGTCTTGCTGGAAACGATGATTTGTTGCCATACAATAACAAATTAGTTTTTCGTCTTACACAGTAGAAATGATTTACAAAATGTCATGCTCATTTGACATCGTCATTTATGTACACAGAAATCGCGGTTTCTTAAGACAAAGCTCAAACCTATCATGATTATAGTTGTTGATTTGTTTCTGTTAAAATCAGAATATTTTAGTATTAAGGCCGTTTCTGTGTCCGCAATATCTCCGTTGACAGGGCGATTATCCATGTATGCCCAAGTACCACTTTGCTTAATTATTAAAACGCACGACAGCCTACCAATACCCGACCCAATTAAAACATACTGACAAACGGCCAACCTGTTGTAATAGCCATCGGTCGTGTTTTGCTGTCTCACCAGGAGAATGTATAACAATTTGAGTCCAGAACAATGCTTTACCACGGGGGTCCTATAATAGCAAGACGGCTTTGACGGCGTGTTCGGGAGTTATATAAGATATATCGGTTGCTTTGGTCTCCCATGGTAAATCAGTTAGTAATTGCGGCGCTTGCAGTCACCGCTGAAAATATGGCTAACCTTACGGGTCACACAAGTTGACACAATCGTTTCAATTAAGTTGTGTTAGGGCTATTTATATCTGATCAGCTATCAGAAAATATATCATCGTCGTTATAACGAATCATTAAACTGTGTCTGCTATTTTTTATCATATTCTTTGTCAATAAACTGATAATATTACAATTTATCTCAACGAAATTGTGGAATTTCTCCTTGGTTCCATTTCAGGAGAAGCGACATCCAAATCCTATACAACTTCTAATAAAGTTTATGGGCCTACCAAACATATCATATTCCGGCTATATTCAAGTTAAACGACATTTTACGATTTGTTTGAACAACTTTGGCACATAAGAATCAAAGCCGGATTTATACATTGACAACATTCAAATTTCCCGACTCATAACATGGATGTGGGCTTCATTTCTTGAAATGGATCATTTTTCCATATATATTTGGGTGAGTGGTTAGAGCGGAGCTTCAAGTTGTCCCGTTTGTGCTGACCACTCTCATATGACTGAAATAGTGTTAAAATTAACAGCAATCAAAGAAACAAAGACAGTATAGGCAGAAATGGGTTAATCAAGATCCCTCAAATGGAAATAATCTTTTGAGAAACAATAAATTCCAAGATAAAGATCCTAACTGAGATTAGCATGGATTTCAGACTTAAAATATGTTATTTAGTATTCCTCTGTGACCCATATATAAGATACCTCCCCATCTGGAACTGACATGAATGTCATTTGCTACGACACCAATAGGTTGAGACTGACCGAAGGAGATACCAATAACAAAGCAAGGGTATCTGTGTATGCTGATCACGTCTGAAGACTTTAATGTTTATTAAGGACTCCGAGGTAAGACTATAGAGTTTTTTTAGATCCAGAAGGACGAAATCGGCATAAAAAGGTCAACTCAGGCTGGCAGGTAATTATAAGGGAACTTAAATGCCAAATTGTTTTTCCCATTTGATTTAAACCCACACATAATTAAAAAAACGAACGAAGCCAAAGAAACAATAAATAACTACCGAAACACCCAAATCCCCCACCCCTTACCAAACAAACAACACGCCTAAATCCCAGGTCAAACAAATAGGCAAACAAACAAATCAGAACAATGATGTTATGTCCGGATCACCTCACGTGGCCACATTGACCATCGCTAACTTCACTGAACTGGTGGCCATATGACTCCCCACGTAAATATGCTCATCAATCATGAGGAAATCACTTTACCCTTAGATAGTTCACAGAGAATTTGGTGAGCTATACACCTCATTTTCGCTCGGATAATGACATAGTTGCAATTGTTTACTTCTGCATTACTTCTGCTTTACAATCTTTAATACATCTGGCTGTGTTAACATATCCGTACAGACTACACATATTTTATATTGATCCCGATAAACTGTTGTACGGTTGTGCTCTTATTCAGCATTCTTTGGTTCTGACATTCATCCTGGCTTTATAAAAGAGGAAAACAAATCTAGTTTATCTAATCACATAAAAAAACGAACTTTTGTTTGAAATTGTGTCATAGAGCATTATATCTGTAAGAAAGTTTTAACTTTTTCTTTTATAATTTATTTATTTTCACACAAGATGAAATACGGATACAATATGTTATCAGCTAGTTGTAAACAACCACCTGTGCATATTTAAAAAAAAATATTAAAAGTACATGTACTCGAACATTCGATCGAAAAAAAAAAGAAAAAAAAAAATCTCGTTTGTATTCCTTATGTTCAAATTTGTTTGGTAAACAGATGTATGCCAGTTATCTATTCAATGGAAATGTAGACAGAGAGGAGAAAAGAGTGGTTGAATACTTGTTTCAGCAGATCGATGGGCCCTGCCAAGTTTGACCAAAACTGTGCACCACTGTCGTGGCTACTATACCTGTCGTTAGGTAATAAACTATACGTAAAGCTAGAAATACCAGAAAGCCGTCAAAATAGGATAATGCTTTCTGTTACATAGATTACTATTCTTTTTTAGCATAATTTCCGGTAAAAATTCTTCAAAGTTGATTAATTTAACCTTGAGTGTTGCTTTGCGTCATGGTAAAACATATGCAAGATAGATGATCAGGTGTCTCGCAAACATAGAGGTCATCAATAAAGGACATCAATGTAACAATACTGCATAAAGTTTTGAGGGAGATATGTAAATTGCCTTGACGCTATGAAACTATCACCCGTGTTATGGTAATTATATCAGGGTGTGTTTTATCTGGGGTTTTCACCCCTCAAAGAATTTTGTCCATCTTTAAAGGAAATAAGAGGCATAACCCTACCTTAGACGGTTAGGTTTTCATAAACACTTGCCCTGTAATGACGTCATGTCCAGAAACTGGCAGTTCTAAGCAATGGTTATAACAATGACTATAACGCCTGTATAGGCCTACCAAGGATAATGTTGACAGATCAGTAAAAAAAAGCCATTCGTTGAATGTGAAAGCATTTCGCCAAAACATTCATCATGTATTGCCTAATTAGCCAGGACTCTTCTCGCTTGGCATTAACTAGGCGACTGTATCAGTCACTGATTATTTAATTTTCCTGTCGATGTGTTTATTTATCTTATTGGAATGGAGCTATGGACGCCTAACGCCACAAACAAAAGTTAACTAAAACTCGAAAAAGAAAAAGAAATGTTTGATGGACATTTGAAGCTTGAGATGCATAAGACACTTTCTGTGGATAACAATTAACTTGTTGGAGATATGGCAAGAGTCTGGCGGAATGCTCTTTCTATGACATTTGTTTATGACATCAAAATACCGAAAACGTGCTTTTGAGTCACATACAAACTTGTCTTTCATCCTGGTGACTTTTAAACGATCTTAAACGAAATATATTACATAAACTATTTTAAAAGTTAAGACAATTAAAGAAAGTTTAACAGGTATTAGTATTAGTCGTTATCCTAATAAGTATTATATAGCGGTCCCGATGTATTCCTGGCATATGCCCACTTCAATACACGATTTATATTAAGGAACTGAGGAAAGTGAAAGAAAAGCGCACAATTTAGAGACACCAGTCGGCTATAATTGTCCAGGATTGACATATGGAGACGCTGAAACAAATTAACAAGGTGTACTTCGATTCTTCACAAGTTTTTAAAATATAACCTTAAAACTTTTCTAATCGGACATAAATTTGTTATAGATAGCTTTTTTGGAATTTGTATAAACGGTCAAACCAAAATGATAATGTTTAGAGATTCTGAACTAGAAGTGGGACCCTCTGGTCAATGGAAGTTTGTAATTAAAAACCGTGAATAAAATAAAGAGAAAAGGTGGGTAAATATCATGTATCATTATCATTCTATCTTCTCGACTTGTAGAAAAAGTCATTCAACAAAACCGGGAAGGTTGGCTTATTTAAAAAAAAAAAAAATTTTGTTCGCGTGTTTCGAAATATACAATTTATACTAAACAAATGATTAAATGGGAACTTGCTCAAATAGGGACTCTATGACCTCGAAAGTCGAACTAATTCAAGGCATTTACCTCCAAAATTGCGTTTAAATTTAATGAACATCAGAACAGGGGGATACTGACTAAATTTCACCCATATTGCAATTCAAACTTATTTAAGACAGTTTCCTGATAAACCATGGGTAGGAGTCCAAAGCCCTAGGAAGGTTATTTATATTTATTTTTTTCAAATCCGTTCCTACTGACCAGCCACAGGTTCGATTTGTTTTCTCGGCTATTGGCTAAGGGCAGCTTGTTTGAAGAGTAGCAATGCTGTCTTTACTTAGCACTGGAGGCATATTACATTTCCAACTTTATGGAAACGCTTCAAATTTTGGTTGTGCTAGTATCAATTATTGTTTGAATACACTGCCGTCATATAAGTGAAACACCCTGAAGCATGGCGTAAAACACGAATCAATCAAATAATCTCAGCTCTGATGCCATCCATCTTTAAGATTCTTGTTTTAAACATAATTTTTATTTCACAAATATAAAAAAGGATTAGTTTACAGCTGTGTATTCATCTGTATTTTTACCCTTGCTGATTGTTACCATCCCCAGCCGAAGATATAAGCGTAAATACCACTATCTGGATATCGTAGGTAACGCCTTAGGAATTCCAATGAAATATAGTGGAAAGCAGCTCCGCCATTGCTGTCACACTATGTGACGCGCTTATATACCTGCGGTCGACTAAGCGATTAGAACTTGATTCATGGATCAGTAGGTGGGCACGCTAACCGCGCAATGGAAAACAATCCATATAAAGAATCTGTATTCCAGCTGCCTTGCATCACATTTCTTCTCTAGATACATTGACACCTCAGCAATGTTAAGAACCTGTAAAGGTATAACGTGCCTGTTCAAATGGTTGATCTGGGACAAATCATATGGCTCGGTCAAATTTGTTTGTATCTCCAACCGACGATGAAATGTTTTGTATGATTAATTCTTCGTTTGGAGAAGTAGCAACCTCAATATATATTTTATCTGACTAAATATTAAAAAGAGAAATTCCTCAGATCTGAATACAAAGCACAATTAACATGACACTAGTCTTACCGGTTAAAATACAAAAGATTAAGTAGGACCCCAATCAGCCTTCTTGTAACCTTTCACCAAATAACAAGATTTAGCGTATGCTAGATGAGAAATGTCTTCTCTGGGAAGTCGGAACTATAAAAATCAACATTGCATCTCTCGTATTTAACAAAACGATTACAATTGGAAATTTAAATGGCAGAATCTATATAGATATTATAACTGACGGATGGAATCAGATTACTACAGAAGGTGTCGGGGATAATAAAACTTCACTATACTTACAGATTTTGCTATTATTTTTTAGAGTATTCAATTGGGACAATTCTGTTTAGGGGTTCTAAAAAACACCTTTATTCTATCGACACTGCATGTTTAGATACATTCCCAGAACCTCAGAAAAATCTACAAACCTGCATTTAGCAGTTGTGAGCAAAGACTGGTTTTACTATAACATGGTTTTCTCTTTGTAGTAAATAACCCCACATCCTGCTCTAACAAAAAAAATAAAACAAAAAACAAAAAACAAAAAAACAACAACAACAAAAAAAATAGAAGAGCCTGGAATATGACATATGTTTATTTGCTGATGTGCGATATTAAAAAGTACACCGAGCTAATGGACTTTTGGTAAGACGGAATGAGAGGCACGTTGAGCAGCCTTAAAGTTCAAAGTAATCAATGCAGTGCACTACGCGGCCATTAGCGATTATCTCTGTAAACCACTCTTACCAACATTTACCAACATCCGTAAACAGACAACCGCTAACTGTTGATTTCTGGAGTCGGTATGTAAATTTTCCAGTCTCTGTAAGTCCCTGTTTGAATGATGATGCGCTTCAAGTGCAACTCAAACGCTATATAAAGTTTTGGATAAAAGGTAGTGTCTCTAAATATCTTACTTTGCTATCGTTTAAGATATCATTTAGATTTGGTTATTATTTAGCGACTGAAGGATATACAGGTGCCAAGTTTGACTATAGTACACCCACGGTCTTTATTAGGCATAGAATCACAATGTTTTCAGAATAACATTATTGGGTTTTTTTAACTTGTTTTGTTTGATGGGCTGTATGGCGGGTACGTTCACTCACGGCGACGTGTCAGCCCAATAGATACACAGGCAAGACAGGACTAACAGAGGAAGCCATTAACATATACCACAACTCCGATGACGCCAGGCCAACAGGAAGCTCTCTCTCGGCCGCACGCTGCTGATTTGTAGCCCAAAAGTCTATTAAACACATATCAATGTTCGGTATAATTACGCATAGCTGTGGCATGTATATATTAATAAAGTAAAACAGAAGCCATAAAATGAACCCTATTTATGTTGTTCTCTTGGGTATTGAGTGAACCTGATAAATGGTATATGGTACAGCCATTTTATTGTAAAAAAAACCAAAAAAAAACCAAATAGGCAAAGAACCCATCTCATTGCAGAAAACATCATATTATTCACGACTTCATCAACATATCTACATTAATTTCAGGAAAATATTCCATTTATCATCCGCTTTCAACGTAACCATAGAAGATTATATAATGAAAGCAGTCGTTTGAATATAGGAGGAAGGAAAAAAGCACAGTCGCCAGATTAATATTCTCAAGGAGTTTGATCATATTTACAATATGTTGTGTGTTCTAGTTTAGCGCACTGTCAACTTTCATCAAAGCAAGGCGAATGGGGAGAATCTCATTGGCCATGTAATGATTCTCTTAAAAACGAACCAAAAGAATGGTCCTTTTTATTCCACAAATAGCCACATTAGACAACTAAGAAGGACGTTGCTTCCACACTTCTTCTGAGAATTCCAGTTTTATCCACATATTTGACATACTATGCTAATGAAGCAGAAGTTTCTACTTGTGTATTCATCCCAGACCATGGTCTAGATACAACTGCATAGGGGTTATCGAGCAAACCGAATTACCAGTTAATTAAGGGGAAGGAGAAAGCGTTATTTATGGAATCGTCGCGAGACGGAAATACCCTGGATAGTGATTCTAATGTGGAGTTAGCTCTGATACCCAGGAACGTCTTCGAAACGGACATCAAAATATCTCACAGTCAATTAACTTTAATGTATTGGTACTTCAACTTCACACTTAATACACCTTGTAACTAAACTTACCATTCCAGGTTGTTGTATATACAAGAATCGATTCCGCTTCGGTGACACGATTAATCCACACGGCACCGTTTCAATCATACTGTTTCAGGCTTCACAATATGTGTTTTGGATTTAAAAAAATACGAGATGTATTCTTAAATGATACTAAAGAGCTTAATTTGTTACAGTCGGTCAGTCAGTGCATTGAATTGTTTTAACAATAAGGTTGACAATTAAGATAATTGATTGTCTGTAACGCTTTAGGTCAAGCGAGTTCAAGTTGATCTATATGGAATGTGATATGTAGTCTTGGGAGGGCGTTTGGTTTCAGACAATCATTCTGTTTGCATTGCATACTGCCGGGCCAGCAGATATTCATGATAACATTCGTGTAGGTCTTGTAGTATAATAAAGTTATACTTATCAACAGGAATAATTATTTTGACAAACTAGAGCTTATCTTTTATATATTTAAATGTAGCTCTATTGATTCGTATAACAGGAAGCTACCTGTTAAAATTTTCTGCCTCACAACAAATCTATAGGCGGATCAATTGCTTCTAGACTGTCTAAGAAGTCTACAACTGAATAAAATACATAGGCGATGGAACACAGCTACATAGAGGTATTCTATTCTTGATAGAGAATTACCCAACTAGGAACTGCCAAGGCAAAATTAATTTGGAAATGTAGACTGATAAATTTGTGATGGCTTGACGCGAGACTGTCATAAATCACTTTATGAGATTCCAGTGTAGTCGTGTTTCGAACTTTTTAAAATTTGTTATTAACGATTAAAGAAAAACATACCAGGACTTTAATTGCACATGCCATTTTATAAAGAGTTACTTTTTATTGCTAGTATAACAGTTTACGAGTGTGGATATATTAAGGTCATTATAGGGATATAAAAAATCAACGGATTCTTTATAATCTCTTCAGCTTGATCATATATCTAAGGCCAGACAGATCAAACTCATTGGGATCCAGCGATAGTTAAATTTACCGTAATGTCAAGATCCCGTGATAACTTTACCGTTACCTGAAAATTCTGCAATAACTTTACCGATTCGACAGGATTCCGCGATAACTAACCGAATCGTCGGGATCCCGCGATAACTTTACCGTTACGTCAGGATCCTGCGACAACTTTACCGATTCGTCAGGATCCCACTAGAACTCTACCGTTACGTCAGGATCCCGCAATAACTTTACACATTCGTCAGGATCCTGCGATAACTTAACCGGTTCGTCAGGATCACACTAGAACTCTACCACGACGTCAGCATCCCGCGATAACTTTACCCATTCGTCAGGATCCTGCGATAACTTTACCGATTCGTCAGGATCCCACTAGAACCCTACCGTTACGTCAGGATCCCGCGATAACTTTACCCATTCGTCAGGATCCCACTACAACTCTACCGTTACGTTAGCATCCAGCGATAATTTTACCGATACGTTAGGATCCCGCAATAACTTTACCGATTCGTCAGGATCCCATTAGAACTCTACCGTTACGTCAGCATCCAGCAATATCTTTACCGTTATGTCAGGATCCCGTGATAACCTTACTGTTACGTCAGCATCTTGCAATAACATAGAATTACCCAAATAAGAATTAACTGAACAGCAGTATTATCAGTAGGCCTATTGGTTAACAACGTTCATTTAAGTATACATTGACATAAAATAAAGACAAAAACCGTTTTTCAGATGGAAGAATCGCGTAGATCTTCCATTAGGTTACAAATCGATATAAATCATATATTATAGCTGATAGTGCTTTGTTTAAAAAAAGATGTGTAACGTGTACTTTTTCATAAAGCCGTAAAGGACAGTTATAAATATATTGGACTGAGGTCTTATCTAACAAAAGTGTAATATAATCACATTATATTGTTTTATGTACCACGAATGAACTCAGGCAATGGTCATTATTGTAAATACTTAAAGTTAAACGTCAGCTCATTAATAAAGCAGTTATTAGTTAAGAAGCATAACATAAAGCATATTAAAGACATATGAAAATCAGAATAAAAACTACTTATTATTATAGTTTATGACTGTACTAAAAAGCTTATTTGGGCATTATTTTCCTACAAAAATGAAAGTTTTTATCACTTGTTGAATTTGTTGACTGTTATTTAAATGATGAATAAAACTGAAAAGAAATAAGAGATAGTCGAAATGAAATGATTAACTCCAATAATCCAACTACATAATACATTTTGCCTGTGATTAATTGCGTACCAATTGGCAGAATATCTTAATTATACATGTCTGTGACAGAATGGAGCCACTAGGGCGATATCAATATACACAGACATTAAATAGAATTATCCTTCAGCAACCATGAATCAAACATTTCGCCGAAATCGTTTATCTGTATACACAGAGATTATTTTGGCGGAAAATAAAGACCGAATTAGGATACTTGTGTTGGGAGAAAATATCGACCTATTTGTTAAACTGGGGCTGGTTTCAATTCATTATTTTAATGTGAGTCTATCCATACGATATTGTCCAGTGATAGCTGCCTCTCCCTGTTAGGAAACACTTAATGTGCATGCAGCTTTGGCGCCCATGTTTGGTCTGACGTTTTTTCTCAAACAACAATCTGATCTTATGAAACAACAATATTTTACAGTGAAAATAAAATCTCATGTGAAGTAAATCAAACAGAGAGAAAAAAACATGTTGTGTAGAATCAAAAGATGTGAGGGGTTTCCTTAAAGAAACGTTTTAATAGCAATGCGTGAAAAGATTTACGCTTCGATCAAATAGATATATACAGATGTTACACAGAAATTGTACATCTATTGGAGAGTCATCTAGACGTTTTACTTTGTTTTGTATAGTCACAGATGCAGCTCTGTATGAACCAAATCTGAACAGACAAGTCACTCTGTTTGTGTTAATCAGCACATGCATCAAGCTGTATGCATAAAAAGTAACCTCGTCACAGAATCATTGAAAAACCCAACCTTGACGACCAATAATATGACAGCACTGTCGTAGGATACATAGGAAAGCCACAGAACAGATTGGGTTCGTAATTCCTACCGATGGGAACTATATTTGTTCTCATATACATGCAAATGTCAATAGCAACCGCTCAATCCAGGATCGACGAAGGGAACGCGGAGGCGATTCTGTTTGTTTGATTGGGATTTAACGTCGTACTCAAGGGGATTTCTGTCATATTGCGACAAATTGAACATTTCACACTGTTCATTACTTACATACGATGGACAACCAGGAGTAAACGGGCCCGTTAATGTCGGCATACATCTTGTGACTCACTCGTATAACTGATGATTATTTTTAAAATAAATCCTTTAATACTGAATAATTCATATAATTACCTTGTTAAATAATTTCTTTATGCACTGTATGTTTAAATTTTACAATATGACACATTATATTCAATTACTTGCATGTAATTCTATGAATTATAGCTACCAAGAAAAACACAGAAAGTATCCAAGAATTATTATCTTCAGATAAAATTTCAACCAAAATTTT